>CM034542.1:33085926-33101806 GCA_020002185.1 Paraescarpia echinospica | reverse complement strand
TTGTGCACACTCGGACCCTGGCCAGTCATGGTGTGCCCACGCCGCACAGTATTCACATTGTGCACACTCGGACCCTGGCCAGTCATGGTGTGCTCACGCCGCACAGTATTCACATTGTGCACACTCGGACCCTGGCCAGTCATGGTGTGCCCACGCCGCACAGTATTCACATTGTGCACACTCGGACCCTGGCCAGTCATGGTGTGCCCACGCCGCACAGTATTCACATTGTGCACACTCGGACCCTGGCCAGTCATGGTGTGCCCACGCCGCACAGTATTCACATTGTGCACACTCGGACCCTGGCCAGTCATGGTGTGCCCACGCCGCACAGTATTCACATTGTGCACACTCGGACCCTGGCCAGTCATGGTGTGCTCACGCCGCACAGTATTCACATTGTGCACACTCGGACCCTGGCCAGTCATGGTGTGCCCACGCCGCACAGTATTCACATTGTGCACACTCGGACCCTGGCCAGTCATGGTGTGCCCACGCCGCACAGTATTCACATTGTGCACACTCGGACCCTGGCCAGTCATGGTGTGCTCACGCCGCACAGTATTCACATTGTGCACACTCGGACCCTGGCCAGTCATGGTGTGCCCACGCCGCACAGTATTCACATTGTGCACACTCGGACCCTGGCCAGTCATGGTGTGCCCACACCGCACAGTATTCACATTGTGCACACTCGGACCCTGGCCAGTCATGGTGTGCTCACGCCGCACATTATTCGCATGTTACCATTTCTTCCTCGTCCTTACTGTTCGAAAACAGTTGGCGCGTTATTGTTTCTGCACACAGTTGTCTCGCTTGTTTCCGAAGCTTCAAGACTACCCGTGTAGTTTCACTCGTGCTGTTTTCTGGCTCCTTCCGCGTTTTGTTAGATTTTGTTCTCACTCGAAGTTGACGTTTGTATGGACTGAGCGTGGTGAGGCATGTCTTTTCTCTGTTACTCGACTTTCGCTTTGTTGATTGATCTTCTTTTAATATAGATGAGACACTCGCCGTGGGGTTTATTATCATGGTGATAATGCAATTTGACAATATAGTTATATATTATACTACTTGATAATATAAATACTATAATATGTATCCGTACAGCTCGTATTGATGCTATAGAAATACCAATTACAAATGCAGATGCGTATCTAGTACCAACAGCATAGCCACGATAGTGGACCCCTGTTAGCATAGCGGACCGCTCAGGGGCCCGTTTTGGGCACACTTCCCGGCCTCGGGTTGATCATCAATTTGAATACAAGCTATGCATCTTTTTAAAAGCTAATACACATAATTATGTCAGAGCAAACATATTTGGCTTATGCATTCTACAGTTTCCGTCGTCTTCAATGCGCACAAATGGAAGTATGATACTTGGAAAATAGTGCTAACATTTAAAGAAAAGTTAGCACTATTTTTCAAATATCATACTTCCGTTTTAAGAAAAGTGTGAACAAACAATCTTTTTGAGCTCACCTGTTAGAATGTACGTTTCGCGCTTCCGACCAATGTTCACTAGTGCCATCTATGAGTTACTTAGCAGTGCCACCACAAATTTAGCTGTGTATAATATACTAACGCCAAACGGCTGGGGGCCCATTTTGGGCAAGGGGCCCTTTTTGCACGTTATTACCTTGGGCAATAACGGAGGCATGCAAATAGAACTAACGGCCTAACCGGACGTTCTTGGAACTGCTTATTGGTGTCGCCTGGTTCTCTCAATCAAGACAGGCGAAGACAGTAAGTAGGATGGAGTACTACTGCTTCAGCAAAAAAACGTACATTTGGGTTGATAATATACCGGGGGTAGAGTAGGATGGGGCATAGCGCCCAGGATAACAAATATCGTCATAACGGTTGGCTCTATTTAATGCAATATACCTACAACTACCTACAATATGTCGGTAACTATATTGAGTATATGTCGTGCAAATCTGACATAATTCGAATAATATGTTTTTGTAGTGTGATTAATTATGTGCATGCACCCGATTTGGGCGCTTTGCCCCGTAGGTGGGGCAAAGCGCACATGGGATAGGCGCTATGCCCCATGTGGAATTGCATGTATTTTTTATCAGTAGGCTACAACATGATTATCTAATAACAAGAATACAGAACTTTATTTAATGCACATACATAATGCAGCCTACAAACCAAATGAAACACGAACAAAGAACGATATCGCACCAAGGAAACTGAATGCAGTTCGCTTGTGGCTTCAGTGTAGCGACATGTGCTATGACGACGTGCTGTTGAATTTGTTCATCCAAATTAGTCTGAGTTTGATTCACAGATGTGACAAATGTAGTAGGGGTCGCCTGCAGTGCACGCGGCGTGTGCCCATTTCTTGCAGCTCAGACACTGAAGCCACACCTCTCTGGACTTGCTGTTGGCGTAAGGATCGCAGCAAACGACGCATTATGTGTCTTCGTCGGTGTTCCTTTCTTGGTTTGACACCCCAGACGGACCAGCAATAGGCTCTTGTGCTGACTTGGGCAGCTTGATCTCGCTGATTTTCTTTACCACCAGCGAACGTTTCAGTTTCTTCATGTCGCGTTTTTTCTCAGCAATTAACTTGTAAGGCGAAGAAATCAGCATGACACTGGTGGTTCTTCTCGCTACATGTTAACGCTTCTTGTTCGGCGGCGGTGGCGAGCAGCTCATAATAATAACGCGAATGTCACCTTCAGATCCTGCAGGATGTTCGGCAGAAACTGCCGGTGCAGATACACCAGTGGCGACATCTGGAGCGTGGTTGCTTTGAACAGAGCTGAGTCGATATAGCCTGAACCGCGATCATTCACTGCACCAATCGAATCAGTAGGGGCACCGTTCATGAGGGCCGCCACCATTCTCTTGCGAGGGAACACAAACAGCGGAGGAATGTAAGAACCGGCAGCGCTTATACAGCACAGCGCGGTAATGTTCTTTCCACTCTCACCGCTCGAAACCTTTCGCACCTGCCTTCTTCCAGTTTCGCATACGACCTTCCCCGTCGTGAAGCCAGTTTCATCGCAGTTCCAAATGGCAGTAGCTGTGTGATCCCCTCCTTGCAGGATATCTTTGTACAAAGCAAAAAACGCCATAACTGCATCGCGGTTGAAACCTTCGACACGGGCCAGGCTAGTGGAAATTGGCGCACGAATCGACAACTCTGGGTGGCGCTTCATGAAACTTGACAGCCAGTCCTTTCCTGATAGCCCACGCTCGTCATCAAAATTGTGCTGTATGCCCAATTTTGCGGCAACAGCGTAAGCCAAACGCCTGACAACAATAGTTGTCAATCCGTACATTCTTTTGGCCATCTCCTTTGCATAATCTACCAATTGTGCTTCAAAGGCACTTGAGAATACGCAACGCTTGCTACCCATAGCAATAACGCCAGGGAGCTGTACAACACCAGAGCAATGGCGCTTTAGTGTGCGCCTTGGCATTCCATAATCTGCCCCTGCACCTTGTATACTCTGTCCTTCGTGGACAGCCGCTACAGCTAACGCCAGTCGTTCAGACCCATACGACCCCTGTGTAGACTTTCTTTTGTACGTTCGAACCATGCTGTCTCTCAATCTGAAACGAACATGCTGTAACTGTTATCATTATAATAATCACAAGAACGTTTGATAAAATTATATCATTAAAATTCACACGGACACACACACACATTATTATAAATAATTGTGCGTGTGTTTGTGTGTGTGCCCGCTAAACACAAACTATATATATATATATATGTATGCGCCCCTGTCACATACACCTTTCTGTGCAACGCAACGATACAAGACCAATGTTGATTGAAACAGGCCAACTTAATGACATTTATTCACTAACACATATTAAACAACACCACATATACATAAAAACCACACCATATATACATACATCAATACACAGCAAGCATGCCGGCCCCAACAGCATTGTTAAGCAATACCTACAATTTCTAAGCATATAACTTCCGAGACATCTACTTACTAACATGACTAATTACATGACTGCACTATATTTACCACAACCACCGTAACGGTAACAGTGGGGGTCACTCCGCCACCAGGTTACCCAACATCCAATGTAACCGACCCCCACCTACCTCTATACCAAAACCTACCTAACCTCCTAACTAATAACTCTGCCCCTGTCAGAGTTACCCTTCTACCTAACTTCCTGCAAACCAAGATACAACCAAGAACTCCGCCCCTGACAGAGCCCCCAATCAATATCCTGTATCTGCAAGAATCTGGATCCTGACCCAGCACCCCCAAAATATCACCAAGGGCCCCGCCCCTGACAGAGCCCCCAATATCCATTCTGGAACACTTGAATCAGAATCCCGATCACCTAGCCTTCATTACTCCTTCACTTACTTAACTACCTTGCTACATGCGACCTGCTTTTAGTCACACATAACGAATACCAATATATATCGCAATATAACACCGAGTGCTCCGCCCCTGACAGAACCCCCAATGTATAACACGAACCCTGACCATAGACTAGCCTGCCCAAAACCTTTACCAACCTAACCACATTGCTACCTGTGTTATGCTATACGTACACATACCTAACTTATGACAAAGCTTGGCAGAACCCTCCATAGACTTGGAACTAAGTTATACCTTCTTCATGTTATACGGATATATTTCTTGATTTCTAATTTGCGCATCAGACTCTCCCTGCAGCGCTGCTGACGTCGCAGCCCCGATTCTGAAAACTGTGCTACTGAGGCTACAGAATACCAGCAGACGTCTGAACAATCCATCAAAACTCTCTTCGCAACGTAGACCTCCCGTCTGTATGTGCGAAGAACGTACCCAGCGTTACCCCTCTAACTTGTTGAAACTCCCCGACTATCTTAGCTGTGTGAATGGAAGTGCCGAGAAGACACTCCCCGTCAATCTGCACATACTGGGGACCTTGTCTGCCACTATTCTTAAAATGCCTGAAAGAAACTGTTATTATTTCACCACTGACTGTAACGTCCTGGACCTGTATACAACCTTGCTAGAACAAGGGACCATCTCCCCTACCCATAAGTATGCTTTGAAAGCTAGAACCATCATGGCTCGCATCATCAGACCTTGATAATGCGAAGTAATTACCGAAGGCATCGCGTTAACTAGCTGGATGAGTATTGGCAAAGTTACAGGCAATCTCACATCTGGCACTGCTCTTAAGTTCTGAGCCCCTGTCAAGAGTTTAGATATAATGAAATTCTTTCCAGGGTCCTGGACACCATTGATCTTATGAAAATATAAAATGGCTGACACAGTGGATACGATAGATGCTGGGGCGAAACCGGTGTTATGCAAATGCGCTATGGAGACCATTATAATTGGGACCAAAATTGGCAAAATGGGTCCTCCGCAATTGTACCCTGGATGACGGAGCTCATGGTGCTTGCAATAATACCTCTACAGTGTCCTGAAGGCCGCTGGGGAGATGTGGAATGGCAATGTGGTCGGCTCGTGATTGGCCCATGGTGCCAGCTTGTGAAATTCGTCGATCTGTATCTATTGACTGGCACGATCCCACCATGCCTTCTACATTTGGCCATGGAGGGTCCACTATGGCAGTTCCCTGCGCCATATCCGATGACGGACCCGCCACCTGCTGCCGACGAAGCAGACCCAGGCATCGGTTGACTTGCCGTCGCCGGCATAGTCCTTCACCTCCCGCAGTTCCCGACAGAGCTGCTCTCAACGTTCGTTTCCCAGCGTCGACGAGCAGTACCCGCAGCAGATGCTGTTGTCAGTCTAGCCGCAGGGTCTACTTGAACTGCTGCTGGCACGTCTTGAATCTGTGGGGGATGACCACTTGCTGCCGCCCTGGCACGCTGCCGGACAGACTGCCTCACCGGCGCCATTCTACAATATGATGGGTGGTGTTATATTTCAATAGGAAACAAATACAACATTTCTATCCATACGGACCACCCGGTCCTTTACATGGAGTCCACATATCCGAACAATGTCACTTATCGATTGATATCACCAAGTTTTCCATCTCACTACACCCTTAAGACACCTATGATAGGTAAAAACCATTATATTCACTCACCCCCGCCATCGCACGTACTGTGTCAGATAAATGCAGCTTATTGAAACCCATTACCCTACTTATCAACTTATTAAGACATAAACATCCAATGTTGCTCCTCACAACCAATTACCAATCATTATCCGTAACGGATTACCAACCATTAACCGTAACGGTCCCAGCAAGGACAACTGGGCGCAACACCTAGCATTGCTAACTTAGCCATTATCATCCCGAACGATTGCACACTTACTGTATCCAGTAAGGACGACCAGTCGTAGTGAACCCCCAACGCATACATCTCACACTTACTGTAACAAGGACGACTGGTCGTAAACGTCTAACTTTACTATTGTAGACTGCATCACCAACTATTATACACTTACTGTAACAAGTAAGGACGACTGGTCGTAAACGTCTAACTTTACTATTGTAGACTGCATCACCAACTATTACAGTTACTGTAACAAGTAAGGACGACTGGTTGTAAACGTCTAACATTACTATTGTAGACTGCATCACCAACTATTACACACTTACTGTTCCCAGTAAGGACGACCAGTCGTAGCCAACCCCCAAACGCATACATTTCACACTTACTGTAACAAGTAAGGACGACTGGTCGTAAACGTCTAACTTTACTATTGCAGACTGCATCACCAACCATTACACACTTACTGTTCCCAGTAAGGACGACCAGTCGTAGCCAACCCCAAACGCATACATTTCACACTTACTGTAACAAGTAAGGACGACTGGTCGTAAACGTCTAACTTTACTATTGTAGACTGCATCACCAACTATTACACACTTACTGTAACAAGTAAGGACGACTGGTCGTAAACGTCTAACTTTACTATTGTAGACTGCATCACCAACTATTACACAGTTACTGTAACAAGTAAGGACGACTGGTCGTAAACGTCTAACTTTACTATTGTAGACTGCATCACCAACTATTACACACTTACTGTTCCCAGTAAGGACGACCAGTCGTAGCCAACCCCCAAACATTTCACACTTACTGTAACAAGTAAGGACGACTGGTCGTAAACGTCTAACTTTACTATTGCAGACTGCATCACCAACCATTACACACTTACTGTTCCCAGTAAGGACGACCAGTCGTAGCCAACCCCAAACGCATACATTTCACACTTACTGTAACAAGTAAGGACGACTGGTCGTAAACGTCTAACTTTACTATTGTAGACTGCATCACCAACTATTACACAGTTACTGTAACAAGTAAGGACGACTGGTCGTAAACGTCTAACTTTACTATTGTAGACTGCATCACCAACTATTACACAGTTACTGTAACAAGTAAGGACGACTGGTCGTAAACGTCTAACTTTACTATTGTAGACTGCATCACCAACAATTACACACTTACTGTTCCCAGTAAGGACGACCAGTCGTAGCCAACCCCCAAACGCATACATTTCACACTTACTGTAACAAGTAAGGACGACTGGTCGTAAACGTCTAACTTTACTATTGCAGACTGCATCACCAACCATTACACACTTACTGTTCCCAGTAAGGACGACCAGTCGTAGCCAACCCCAAACGCATACATTTCACACTTACTGTAACAAGTAAGGACAACTGGTCGTAAACGTCTAACTTTACTATTGTAGACTGCATCGCCAACTATTACACACTTACTGTTCCCAGTAAGGACGACCAGTCGTAATTCCCACTCACTCACGTTCTGATCACACTTACTGCTGCCAGTAAGGACGACTGATCGTAGATACTGAACATTACTGTTTTGCCAGCATCACTGCCAACAAATATCCCATACTATATCACGTAAGTACGCCTATTCGGTATATTATCCAAGTAACCATTACGAATCCATAACATCAGCATCAACCTTTGAAGTTTCACATTCACTCACTTACCACTGTGTTGATACTGTTAGTCGGCGACCCAACACACTTACATCTTAATGCTCTTCACTGCCATAAAACTGCTCCCCTAACACTGCGTCATAGCTTGTAATTACCGAGATCGTTGAAGTGAACTCCATATGGCCGAAAAATTTCATGCCGCGAGTTCCACAACCCTTTGTGCTTCCAAAAGCTAATCTTACCTGTGTCACACACTGCCTTAAGAAATTCATTAATTTCCACTACACGCCTAGCTCCTTCCTCGCTTGAAATGTGGCGATATGGTTTACGTATCACCACGCGCTCAACCTCTCTTCTAATCAAATCCTGGGCAACCTCGTACAGTAGGTATGTGGACAAGAATTTCAAGCTTGACCAATGTCTAAACAAATAACACTGATGAAAAGAGCTTTAAAACCATAAACGATGATACCAAAATCACTTAATTATGTTGAATATTAATGGAGTTATTGATTTTTTGTTTGTTTGTTTTTGTTTCAGGAATCGGCCTTTGTTTTAGTCCTACTAAATACATACATTTGCTTTACAGCTGTGTGACTGAAAATGTGACTTTTCCTAAAAAAACATGTCACTTCCTTAATAACAAAGATATCTTCATAAAATTTTGACTGAAGATATAGGGTAATGATTTCTTTCAAAAGATCTAATCAAAACCAACAAATATCCCATTACTATATCACGTAAGTACGCCTATTCATTATATTATCCAAGTAACCATTACGAATCTATAACATCAGCATCAACATTTGAAGTTTCACATTCACTCACTTACCACTGTGACGATACTGTTAGTCGGCGACCCAACACAGTTACATCTTAATGCTCTTCACTGCCATACAAACTGCTCCCCTAACACTGCGCCATAGCTTGTAATTACCGAGATCGTTGAAGTGAACTCCATCTGGCCGAAAAATTTCATGCCGCGAGTTCCACAACCCTTTGTGCTTCCAAAAGTTAATCTTACCGGTGTCACACACTGCCTTAAGAAAATCATAAATTTCCACTACACGCCTAGCTCCTTCCTCGCTTGAAATGTAGCGATATGTTTTACGTTTCACCACCTGGCATATTACCACGCGCTCAACCCCTCTTCTAACCAAATCCTGGGCAACCTCGTACAGCCGCATCCCTGCTATCAATAACTGGTGTCCTGCCGCACTGTCTATGTCGTTACCCCCTACACTCATGACCACAATCCTCGCCAAACCTCTATGGCTACCCACCGAACTTACCGAACCGCCCCGATAACCCGCAAAACTGATGCGGCAATTATTACCCGCGAACGGCGACCATGGAAGAAAAAAAAACGAACCGTCTCGGACTCGACAAACTTCTGTAACCAGAATACGTGGCTATCGCCAATCACTAATGCTAACGCCTTACTTTCCGTGCCACTATCCATCATACGCTTACCGTAACCAAATAAATTATACTTAGCTTCGCACAGCTCCTCGCTCGACCCACGACGACAGGTACCTTGTAATGCCAATAGCCCACGCTGGCGCAAATGGCGTCACCACGCTGTCCCCGTGTTGGAACTCCGGTACCCGGACTCCTTCGTACCTTCCTCCACTCCGCTAATACCCCGCCTACACACACTAACTCACACGATTAGCACAAAACAAAGATACTAAATATAACTAAATCGACATAAAAACAGAACATAGCATTTTGGTGATTGGCGTGCCAATAGTATACACTGAATCAAACCAAACCAGAGAGTGAGCCTGAATTTCCTTTGTGGCTGGCCTATATAGCCCCTATCACTTACACTTACACTTACACTTACAGGTTAATGGGCTGATTTAGGCCATTGGCCTTTGTTGGTGCCCATATCCTAGGCTATTCCAGTGCTTGTCGAGTCTAGCCTTAAACTGTGTGACGGTCTTGGCATCTACCACATGTTGTGGGAGCCTGTTCCATTGATCCACGGCTCTAACTGAGAAGTAATTCTGTCTGGCCAGCAGTCTTGTTCTTTGCTTGAAAAGCTTTCTCGTGTGTCCTCGTGTTGCTGTACTGTCCCTCTCCTGGAAGAATTGACTTTACATATTCCTCCGCGTTGGTCTCAGCTTGATCACTAGGGAAACTCCAGGCCTATCTACCAGAGGGCGCTACTATTTGCACCTTTACTACTATCAATATTGCATCGCTGCCTCACACAAAATTAATATACATATATATATATTCACAATGCTACTTTTATATCAATAATTGCAGATGGGGCATAGCGCGCAGGCATGGGCGCTTTGCCCCCATTCACAGGTGGCGCTATGCCCCACTGACGACTATGATGATAACGTTTGAGTCATTACATTTTCTTTTATCGCTCACCGTAACTGAAGGCGTGAAAATGCAGGTTATATAACATAGCTTAGAAAGCTATTCCAAGCGTTTCAAAATTCGTAACCATTTAGGGGCAATTTATTGATTAATATGGAAGCGATCTTATAACAAATCATAACGAAACAGTAAATCGGTTGTACTTACATCGTGTTCGATTCTGTAGAGCCATAGCACGTTGATGTGTCGTCAGGACTCAGTAATTAATCATTTGATCGCTATGTGGAGCCATAAAATGCAATATTCGCCAAGATAGTGGCATGGGCGCTATGCCCCAATATGGGCGCTTTGCCCCACCTTACTCTAGTCTAATACTATTACTTGCTCGGGAGACTGATTACCGGTCCTGGAACAGACACGAATGTTTAAGACTCTCTCTTTTAACTTGTTTAACATATTCCACCTTCTAAAACACGCACATCATTGGTAATTAATCACCAGTCCACCACCGCTTGCTTGATACCATTCTCCTCCAACATGATGGTGTTTTCGACCCCTCTTTCTGGTGTCCAACCGCGCAACTTTTATCCAAACTAATCTTCAGCCAATGCATGCTTCTAGAACACTTGGCGTGGTGTCGCGCTATCTCGGATGATGACATCGGTGCTGTTGCGCCAGTGTTAGAAATTTGAAGCGAAAATGCGGAAGATTTGCCTGTAGTGTATTCCGGGAGATACACCCAAATACTCCCAGAAATTCCGGTAGAGTTGGCAGATATATAACGGCGAAATTGTGGTGGGTCCGGATTCTACACAAGTGCACAGTAGGTATATTATGGGTATGTTATGGCTATGTAGTACAATAGGCCTATCTGCCAACTATTTCGTGAAATCCGGGAGTCTCCCGGATTTTTGTGTATATCTCCCGGCCTCTCGGGATGCACGCAAATCTCCTGGATTTTCTCTGAAAATCTCCAACAACACCCGTCTTCGAGACAGCGCAATACCACGGGAGACGTGATGAGACGTGCTGATCCGCTGAATTTCCGGCGAAAAATCTCCAACAGCACTGCCCCCCCCCCTTCTTCGAGACAGTGAACCGGTGAAGCTGTTCCGTCAAAAACTCTCCAACAGAACACACACACACACCCGTCTTCCGATGTTAAGATCCTCTTAGACAGCGCGACACGGGTATCGTGCTGAACCGCTTATGCATCTCCCGGATTTCTACACAAAAATAGTTGGAAGGTATAGTTTATAGCAGCGACCCAAATTCCTATCACGGGGCTTGCTAGGCGACCCAAGTATTCAAACGTCATTTATCACAAGTTAAATTTTATGAACTGTTGCATTACAAAAATTATCAAATAAATATTGAAAATATTAATAGGCATAAGACAGATACACGAAAACATATGACAACTTGCTGAGATACAACGACTAAAGAGCTAAATGTGTCAGTTGGATTACGATTGATAAACCGACCAGACAGATACACGAAAATATATGAGAACTTGCTTGCTGAGATACAGTGACTAAAGAGCTAAATGTGTCAGTTGAATTACGATTGATAAACCGACCAGACAGATACACGAAAACATATGAGAACTTGCTTGCTGAGATACAACGACAAAAGAGCTAAATGTGTCAGTTGAATTATGATTGATAAACCGACCAGACAGATACACGAAAACATATGAGGCTTGCTTGCTGAGATACAACGACAAAAGAGCTAAATGTGTCAGTTGAATTATGATTGATAAACCGACCAGACAGATACACGAAAACATATGAGAACTTGCTTGCTGAGATACAGTGACTAAAGAGCTAAATGTGTCAGTTGAATTACGATTGATAAACCGACCAGACAGATACACGAAAACATATGAGAACTTGCTTGCTGAGATACAACGACTAAAGAGCTAAATGTGTCAGTTGAATTACGATTGATAAACCGACCAGACAGATACACGAAAACATATGAGAACTTGCTTGCTGAGATACAGTGACTAAAGAGCTAAATGTGTCAGTTGAATTACGATTGATAAACCGACCAGACAGATACACGAAAACATATGAGAACTTGCTTGCTGAGATACAACGACAAAAGAGCTAAATGTGTCAGTTGAATTACGATTGATAAACCGACCAGACAGATACACGAAAACATATGAGAACTTGCTTGCTGAGATACAGTGACTAAAGAGCTAAATGTGTCAGTTGAATTACGATTGATAAACCGACCAGACAGATACACGAAAACATATGAGAACTTGCTTGCTGAGATACAGTGACTAAAGAGCTAAATGTGTCAGTTGAATTACGATTGATAAACCGACCAGACAGATACACGAAAACATATGAGAACTTGCTTGCTGAGATACAACGACAAAAGAGCTAAATGTGTCAGTTGAATTACGATTGATAAACCGACCAGACAGATACACGAAAACATATGAGAACTTGCTTGCTGAGATACAGTGACTAAAGAGCTAAATGTGTCAGTTGAATTACGATTGATAAACCGACCAGACAGATACACGAAAATATATGAGAACTTGCTTGCTGAGATACAGTGACTAAAGAGCTAAATGTGTCAGTTGAATTACGATTGATAAACCGACCAGACAGATACACGAAAACATATGAGAACTTGCTTGCTGAGATACAACGACAAAAGAGCTAAATGTGTCAGTTGAATTATGATTGATAAACCGACCAGACAGATACACGAAAACATATGAGAACTTGCTTGCTGAGATACAACGACAAAAGAGCTAAATGTGTCAGTTGAATTATGATTGATAAACCGACCAGACAGATACACGAAAACATATGAGAACTTGCTTGCTGAGATACAGTGACTAAAGAGCTAAATGTGTCAGTTTAATTACGATTGATAAACCGACCAGAAGTTCCTCAAAACGCGGTGTTGTTGAAGACAGGCTGCATCGCAAGTCATGCTCCGGTAAGAAACGGTTTCGGAATTTGTCTCCGTGACAGTAAGCGCCGAAGCTCCTGTCTGACACAAATAGGTTGTAGCAAAAGGAGGCATGACCACTTTCAGTGCGTAATCTCCCATAACCGGCTTTTCTTTATGCACTTTGATCCAGAACGCACTCAACTTTTCAGGGGCGTGTCCAGAGAGAGTAGTCTAGGGAGGGGCACAAAAACCTCTGGCAGTTGAACCAAATGGTGTAGAAAATTGTTTCGCGCCGCCGTTACTTCAGTTACTACGCCGCTGTCTCGGCTCGGCTCCTCTGGGGGGGGGGGGGGGGGAGGTGCTGATGAATTTTGTTTGTCGCTGCGTCCGCGTAACGTGACCTAATCATAACCTGAACGGGGGCACATTTCTAAGAGTCCCTTTCAATAAGGTCTGAGGGCACACCAAAATCCAAAGGTCTAGGGAGCACGTGCCCCACAAACCCCCCATAGACACGCTTATGCTTGTCGTTATATTATATTGCTTTTTGAACTCGTAGTGAATTAAGTGTCTCGTTTTTTGGATACCTTGCAGCCTAATGACGTTTGAAATATCTTCTGGCAGCTCTCCAGTTTCGATATTGTATATGTCCCGCACCCAGCTGTATTTGGTCACATCTTCGGGTATATAGTGATCACATTCTACCACTAGTTTGTCCAAATGTTCAACGGCAATGGTTTTGACCTCGATGAATGGAAGTGCTGGAGTGATGAATGGAAGTGCTGGAGTGATGAATTGAAGTGCTGGAGTGATGAATGGAAGTGCAGGAGTGATGAATGGAAGTGCTGGAGTGATGAATGGAAGTGCTGGAGTGATGAATGGAAGTGCTGGAGTGATGAATGGAAGTGCTGGAGTGATGAATTGAAGTGCTGGAGTGATGAATGGAAGTGCAGGAGTGATGAATGGAAGTGCTGGAGTGATGAATGGAAGTGCTGGAGTGATGAATGGAAGTGCTGGAGTGATGAATGGAAGTGCTGGAGTGATGAATGGAAGTGCTGGAGTGATGAATGGAAGTGCTGGAGTGATGAATGGAAGTGCTGGAGTGATGAATTGAAGTGCTGGAGTGATGAATGGAAGTGCAGGAGTGATGAATGGAAGTGCTGGAGTGATGAATGGAAGTGCTGGAGTGATGAATGGAAGTGCATGGTCATCCAGAAATAAATTCAGTAAGTTACTGGGAAAGAAGCTGTGTTTTGTTCGTCTTTCACATCTCGAGCTTACCCTAGAATGATGTCGGTTTCTCTGACAGCTCGACCAGTGTTTGATCACGACCTTGCAATAACGTGTTCAAATTGTTGTTCTCAGCAAATATATCCGCAATGTAGGACGTTTGCAGCGACCACTTCGAATCTGAGAATCTTGTGACCAGCGGCTGGTTTTGCTCCAACAAGCACCTCTCCGTGCACCTCGTTGCGCGACGCCATCACTCGCTGAGGTTGGATTTGGAGACCTTGCTTTGATGAGATTCAGCATTTGAATGACTTCCTGCATCACAGCCTGCAAGATTCAGACCAATTTTACTCGTAGCCATGTAACTCGAATTAACCCCGTTGAATGATGCCACATACAAGATGCATGTGTACGAATGTGAGACGACAAATGTCAAATTCTTGCAACATTTGACATAGGTAATTTGTCTCGAATGCATATGTGACGGGAAAACGAACAATTACGGAAAATTCGACAGTCACTGGAGACTCGAGTCTTGGCGACCTACTGAAAATGGCTCGGCAACCCAATGTTGTGTCTCGACCCAGGGGGTTAAGAACCGCTGGTCTAAAGTACATGCAGTCATGCCATGGACGTGAGTCCTCACCTTGCTCTACGTACCTGACTACCATCCTGCGTTTTATTTATAAGTTAAACCGAGTCAAATGTTATGCAAACACCCTTTTTACTAATCGTGATTCATTATATATATATTAGCATATGCCATAGGTTGGTATGTCAATGTCAACAAAAACATAGAATATGTTATATCATCATTTAAATGGTGCCTCACGATATGTAGTTTATTACCCTTTTATAATTTTTTTGATATCTATAATATTTATTGCGCTATTCAATTTTTAAATGGTGCCTTTTTTCTATTTAATTTAGTTTTCAGTCTATTTCTTGTGCACAGGCTGCACGAGGACTGCATTTAATTGATGGGAAAATAGTAATAACATTGGAACCTTTTAACTTACGTATGTGAAATAAAAAAATGGTGCACCCTTAAGGAAATGTCAATTTTTGGTGACCTTAACTTGACTTTCACAGTTGACCTACATTCCACTTTTGACCTAGATTTGGCTAACAGCATGGGATTAATTCCAGTTAATGACATCATTTAGATGAACATTTATTAGGAAATGAGCACTGTTAACGTTTGAAGTATGGAAATGGCCAATATGATGACTTTAATACTGTGCAACCTTTAAACGGCTATTAGAACTTGACCTATTTATTCGACCTATATTTCACATTTGACCTATATACTGGATTTTATGGCATAATTAATTCATAAATGCACCCACTTGATGAATCATTTCCCTTTGGGAAATGCAAATTTTGGTGACCTTCACGGTTTACCTACACTCCACGTTTGACCTAGATTTGACCTAAATAATGGGATTAATTCCTATTAATTACATAATTTAGCTAAAAATTAATTAGGAAAT
>CM034542.1:33047063-33084926 GCA_020002185.1 Paraescarpia echinospica | reverse complement strand
GTGTGTGTGTGTGGTGTGTGTGTGTGTGTGTGTGTGTGTGTGAGTGTGTGTGTGTGTGTGTGTGTGTGTGTGTGAGTGTGTGTGTTACCCACCCACCCCCTTCTTCACACATCTGCTCAACTAGTGCGTTGATCGCCATCCTCTTGCAGTTTCTATTTAAACTGGGCTCATTTGGGTGTTCGTTTAATATGGAAGATTGTTTGACATATTTCAGCGTCTCTAAATATTTACTAAGCGTACTGTACGCTTAATAGAACGAATACGGTATATGTATACCTAAACAATGTCCGTATTGGCCCAAACTTGAATACTGACACCTATACTAGTATTACTACACTGAATTTGTCTAGTTTCTAAAAGTGAGTTTACAGGATTGTGTGGTGTCTCCATACTCTTCTGATTTCATATATATATATGTGTGTGTGTGTGTGTGTGTGTGTGTGTGTGTGTGTGTGTGTGCGCGCGTGTGTGTGTATGTGTGTGCTTGCGTGTGCGTGTGCGCATGCGTACGTGCGTGCGTGGGTGTCTGTATCTTGTTCTTGTGACTGTTAGTCTGTGTTTTAGTGCATCAATGTATGCCTCGGATGACAAATTTCACATCCTACTTGGCGGTGTTTCAGACGATGCCGTGCGTTTCTCCGTCGCCGAGATTGACGGTGCCGTGCGTGTCTCTCACGCCGAGACTCACCCGTCGACCACGCAACAGTGTCCGTCACATCTACGGCAACCTACAACAGGAGAGTCTGGTCCGGAAGCGACACCCGACTCCCCCGGGCAGCGTGTGTACCTCGAACAACCTCCCGTTGCTTCTAGACCTCGGCGCTCTTGAACCTGGAGCCTTCTCGCTGCCCACTCTCAGTCGACCGCCGACAGCCCGCAGCTGGACACCGTCCAGCCGAGTGACCACACCACGGAACATCTTTATAAATAATATCGACGATGACCTCGACGACGACAGCTGGAACTGTGTCCGCGTGAGGAGTATGTCGCCGGATGTGCGCAGTGATACGTCGTCGCCAGTGGGCAGTCTGGCGCGACAGTGCTGCGACGTGCTCGGTCCACGAGTCTGTCACGACTGCACCAAGATTCAAGCACGCAGCATGCGCGGTCATCGTGACACGCCGCTGACGTCACGACTACACATGCCTGAACACAATCTCGCCGTCGCACTGTTGGTCGCCAAAGCTCTGCCGTCACTTTCCATCCATCAAATACAGACAGAACTCAACGAAAATAAAATTGTCCGTCCCTGTTTTAAAACGGCTCTCACTCGTAGGCTACAGTATGAGAAAGAACGAATGGAACGTGAGAAGAGGATGCAGGCAAAACAGAACACACGCGCCTCCTTGACGACACGCAAGCTCACAGCGGAAGTGAAGCCGTCGGGTAAGCAAGATGGCGTTCTCAAATTGGCAGCGAAGAGTTTCGCGGAGCTGATGTATCCGACCTTTGTGAGTCCGCGGAAGGTGAAAAGGAAGGACTCATACTTCGTCGCCTTCTATGAGCCGCCCGTCATCCCCAAGGCGTGTCAGAATGTCGAGCCCGCCTTCTTTGCCGGCACCGACGCCTCCTACGAGCTGCCCGAGAGACTGCCGGACGAACTATTCGCGGAAGACTAACATGGACGTCTTCGCCACCGCGTCTTCGGTCTGCTTAAATGACCACAGTCGCCATCTAGTACATAGTTAATTGTATCATCTTCATGCCACACCATCTTAGTGTTGTGTATTCAATATTCATGTTAAAACATACGACATGTAGGCCAATAGTTCTACGTAATAAGCCAGACGGACTATTTCTCTGTCTAGTTATATTTCTATCTTTTTAAATATGATGTTTGGGGATGTTGTTGTAACTTATTGTTTAATGTGTGCGCCTGTGTAGGTGTCGTCTGGAGCGGTATCTACTACCTACGTTCTAAATATGAGGTTGTGTAAGTGCAAACGTGTTTATCAAGTTGTTACCAGAGCGTTTGCGAAATTGTCCGAAAGAGGGCGACATTGCATGTCTACTCCCAGAATGTATCAACAGTGCGGTTAGCCGTTAATGTGATACAGTATTATGCAATATTGGAGACAACGCGATGCCAGTTTTCTTTAGCCTTTCAGCATGTTGACCATTTATTTATGTGGGTGAGAAATTCACAGAACGCGAGAAAACCTTATTAGTTACCAAGGTGTATATTATCAACGATGACCCAATTCGACTGAACATCAAGGGATTTAAATGACATTTACCAGGCTATTACATATTAAACATTTCCATTGTTATGTTGTGTTGTAATGATCTAACGCATTGCCATCACTCCTGAACTGGTACTGTTGATTATGCGACAGAGGAATTTGTTATAGTATAGGCCTACCCTATGCAACCCCTACTTAGAATTTCATGACTGCGTCACTTTACTTAGTTCATGCTGTCGTGGCATACTTATTTTAATAACATTACATCATTATAGTGTTTCTATTTGTTAGGAAATTTAAATGTAGGTAACCTATGAAAGATAAATTATGTGTTATTGTTGCGATATTAAAGCTAGTTGGTCTTTCGTATTTTAAAACTTTGAATAACGTACGAGTCTGTCGTTATTATAGTTTAAGGTTATATACATCTACGCATTGTGATATCATTGTGACTCTGTGGTAATATGTTAACTATTGTTCGAAAATTATAAGGTTTTGGCAGTTGTGTACGCTAATATAATTATATCGGTGTTAAACTATGGAAACAAGCATTACGCAAACTATGTTAGGTCAATTTCACAACAGGTGATGCACATTTAGAGCAATAGTGGGGCGGAATCCAGAAGAATTGTGCATTTTGTGATAAAAGCACCACATCTGGCACACATGTAGACTCTTATATTATGAACAGATCGGGATATTGAGCCATCACAGATTTGGCCTCTGTCTAGCGGTCACTGTTATTTTACATACCTACTCTCCTGGGGAAGACAGCGGGTTGACAGTGGGGGGTATTTTACTTATAAAAGTCCAATAGTGTTTATGGAAGAGCTGTTTATTTGTTTTTACCAAAACAAATACGTCAACTTAGACTAATTTGTCTAATTAGCACATTGTGCGATTAGGTTCCGAATGGAAGTCAATAATGAATGAAAAATAACTCCGCTTGGCATTTATTACGATTATTACTACGACTATTACTACGACAACAGCCCACAAATGTACTATTATTATTACTACTACTGGTAGTGGTGGCAATAGTAGTTAGTAGTAATGAAGTAGTCGCTGCGGAAGGAGTGGATGGAAACATTGTCATCTTTGGAGGATCTGTGGGTACAAGCTCCAAGACCATCGGCCACTTGCCACACTACTGCACTGATGTGCATACTGTCACCAACAACATCATATAGTCATTTGTCTCAGCTGCTAGCATGATTCCATTCATCTGACTGGGGAAGACTATTTGTGGATAGACCAGTCGAAGCAAATCCTCAAAAACAAAACTGGGACTGAGGATAACACATTTCATGCCAGCCGCCAACCAAGCCTGAATCATCGGCCCCACCGACCTACTTCCGCTGTTCCTGGACAGTGCTCACAGAGTAACCATGATCCGGCACTCAATGGCTGTCTTGAAGAATGCCATGACACAGCTGAATCCTAGATGGAACTGGAACTAGAGGTGTTGGTACTGGCCTACGTGCATTCTCTGCGGCAGGCATAATTCCAGATGTACCTTGGACGCCCTGACATAATTGGCCCCTGCTCCCATGCCTCAGATCAATCTAACTATGGCAGGTGGATCCCTGTTCACCTGAGGGACAAGGCTGAACTCCTAGCAAAGCACCCGGGTGTGGTCACTCTCTGATGGGGGAAGCCTCCATGCATGCACGGAGAGTGACCTTCTAACATGGTTGAAATACGTCTCCGATGTCTAGTCTGAGCCTTCTACCACCACCAGTGTAATCCTTGTAATATCGTCCATATGCTGAAGCCAGGTGCATTCAAGAACTTTGATGACTATGCCAGAAAGATCTTGATTCCATACCTTTTCACAATGCTTTAAATTGCGCCACGTGTGGACTTGGTGTGGGACAGCTACAATGTAGATTCACTGAAAGACAGTGCAAGAGAAAAGCAGGGAAATGAGTCCAAAGATGTATGGTGGGTTCAGCAGCCAAACCGGGAAACGGACAGAATTTCCTCAGAATGGAGGAAGAAACAACACAGAGCTGTTCACATTCATGTCAGCTCTCCTCAAGTGGGTTGACATGGAGGACAAACAGCTTGTCGTCACTGATGGAGGTCTAATCGTCAGCAAGCCACCAATCTGGCCTCGTCCGCCCCATGCAGCCACAAAGAAACTGACAATCGCATGATGCTGCATACAACCCATGCAGCTTACCATGGCCACCACGTGATAATGATCCGAGGTGGTATTATCCGTGTCAGTGACTCAGAGATTTCAACCAGATGGTGACTCGTTGTTAACATTTCGGAACTGGCAAGTGTTTCAGGGTCCTGTGAAGGGGTGCACACAGAATTAATTCATGACCACTGAAGGGAACTGTGAAAAAACCCTGGTGACACAGGAGCAGAAGAGAACAGTCAGTGTTCAGCTATATTACAGTCTGGCTTGCAATTTCAGAAAACATAAACAATATATGCTGTTTTTTACGTCATTAACTATTGAAAGAGCACCATAATCCTTGTTAATAATTTTGCACAGTGTTGTAGAAACTCATAATGTCAACTGTCCCCACTAGACGTCATCTAGTTCCTCAGGTGATGACAGTTCTGAACACCAATTAATTCAGATTCAATTGTCTGAACGCCGTTTTGTAAAATGTTCGCCATCGTGCATATTTCACTTCTACCACAACGACTACTGCTACTACTACAGGTGTTACTACTTTTAGTACTACTACCAACACCGCCACTAGTAGTATCATTACTAATACTATCAGTAGTAGTACTAGTATGTGCCAAGCCAGTCATTGATAATTCATCATTGACTTCCATTCGGAATCCAACTGCACCATGTGCCTAATTAGACACATTAGTCCAAGTTGACTTATTTGTTTTTGGTTAAAATCAAATAATTAGCTCTTGGACTTTTATAAGTGAATTAACCTTCACTGTCAACCCGCTGTCTTCCCCAGGAGAGAAGGTATATAAAATAAGAGTGACCGCTGGCGGCCATTTTGGAAAATGGCTGCAACAGCCGCCAGAGATGAAATCTATGATGGATCAATATCCAAATCTGTTCATAATGTAAGAGTTTACATGTGTGCCAAATTTGGTGCTTTTATCACAAAATGCACAATTGGTTTGCTATGCTGCCCCACTACAACAGAAACACACGTACTGCCTCTATATTTGTAGTTAACTCAGGAATGACTCTGGGTAGTACTACCGCATTATCTTTATTTATGTCTGATTTTTTCTGTTGACAGAGGAGTCAGTAACCTGATATTAAGTTTACTGACTCCAGTGAGTTTGATTCACAATGTAATATCATTTCATTTCTTGTGTAGCATGTGGATTAAGTATCATTTTAGAGCAGATCAGCAAGTAATAAATAGTAATAAACGTTCGATAAAGTATTATAGCAAAAACCTGTGGTGGGCGCCATAGAAGCTAACTACTAATAGTATTACTGTTGCAACCACGGTCACAAGTGTTATTGCTAGAGGTTATGTAGATCTTATAACTCAATTCAATATAATACATTTGGCAAATAGACCCTACAAATCGTCATCGATAAGGAGGCATCGCGGAAACAATATTTCTGAAAAGTCCTAGATATTATATTTATGAGTACTTGTTTTTAATTAATATTTCTTAATAATAATTATTATGATTTGCTTATATTTACTTCACGTGTAATTTATAGCCACCAGTAATCATCAACAATCAACTGGCAAAAGAGTCAAGGTAATGTCCCTGAGTGAGTGGCTATTTTATTGCAGACCTTGTCGCAGAATTTACTATGTCAACCCTCATCCTCGTGTGCGTGCGTGCGTGCGTGCGTGCGTGTGTGTGTGTGTGTGTGTGTGTGTGTGTGTATATGTGTGTGTGTGCGTTGTGTGTGTGTGTGCGTTTGTGTGTGTATTATATATATATACATATATAATACACACACACGCACACACACAGTCGAAGCAGAGATAAAGGAGGCGGTATGTATACATATGTATATATATATATATATATATATATATAAATACATATATATATATATATATATACACATATGTATACATACCGCCTCCTTTATCTCTGCTTCGACTGTTCTGCGCCATGTTGTTTTTGAACGTCCTGTTCTAATAGGAAACAGGACGTTCTTCCTTTTCCCTTCACACTCCACCATTCAAAGCCATTATGTCATTGACGTAAATATGAATGATGTCTTGCAGTTCGATAGCACGAATGGGTGTTCTCCAACACATTCCCTTGCACTAATCCCTAAAGTAAATCGCGGCTGTCCGAAATAGTTGGCAATGAGAGGTCCTTCATCACGCAAGTCTATAAAACAAAACAATCTTCAGCTGTTTGTGCAGCTGTCCTTGCTACAGTCACGTTATTACAATAACTCTACCCACCTCGTTATATTTACATTTATATTTATTTCTCAATCCTTGTTATCAATCCAATATTGAGTTTTATGTCATAACGACTAAGCCCTGGGCCTTTGTGATGTATTCACGTTTGTGACAACACTTGTGACATCAAACAACTAGTCGGCGTGTAATTTGAAGCAGATGAAGGCAAACAGCATGCAGTGGCTTTGCATGACGAATCCCTTGTGTGAATTCATAGTATAACCATCACGACAAGGTACAATCATAGGCGCGGGAACGGGGGAGGGGGGCAGAGGGCATCTGCCCCGTGGAATTTCGGTTGGGGGGGGCAGACGTACGATTCTGCCCCCCCCTCCCCCCGATAGATGTACTTGAGTTTAGGAAAGCGTCAAGGGTGGGTGCAAAACGAGGTTTCCTGAAAGGAATAAGGTGTTTTTGCGAAGGTGAAGAGGATGCAGTTGGAAGACAGACATGTTGTTCTTGTTCTCCCCCCAGTAAGCGGCGCGGAGGCGACGACATTTTTTTCAACAGCACCCCTCCCCCCTGTCTTCCGATGTAACGATGTAATAAGTTCAACAGAGACAGAGGAGCTGAGAAGCTGAAGTTTCCTGAAGTTACACCGGCGCGGCGGCGAAATGTTCAACAGCACACCACGCGCGCGCGCGCGCGCGCGCGCGCACGCACACATACAGACTGACTATACCATGGTAACTAATTAATGTAAAACTCGATGATGCAATGATAATAATCGAATCATCTCCTTCACGTCATTACCATTCTCATTACGAAATGCTAGAAACAACGAGGAACATAATCATCAATATTAAAATCAAAATGTTAATTAACTCATCACCGTGGTTCAATTACAGGGATCGCATTACCAAATTACTCATTAAATATTCACATGCAGGGTAATGTTACGCGGAATGTGTTGTGACGTCACTCACTTGGCCGAAAGGAACACATTCACATTCCCAGACACGTGTTCGGTCGTTGGCACAAAGTACAATTAAAATTCGATATCCTCAACTAATCACGTCTCGTGCGCCAGTGTGCTTTTACTAGAAAGCGATACTTCAGGTTACGATCAAACGGTGAAATGTAACGCATCCATTACAATATTCAGTCCGTTCACCCGTCTCCGTGATATTCTATTGGTGACCTTTCCGAGGCACGTCCCAGTGTTGGGATTAGGCTATAGGTGATGTGAAGTTAGAGAACACCAACTGTCTAGTGTAGCGATACGCAAGTTGTTTTCAACACGATGAAGTGGAAAGCTGGATGTAGCAAATACTGAAACATATTAAACGTCTGTATGGCATCGATCAACGAAACCATAGTGTGCGCCTAAAGAGCTGAGCTAGTTTGCACAGTAGGCCCTATAGCTTGGACTGGTTGCACCTCATTAGAACAGGTTTGCACAGAAACAGCGACACAAGCTTGCACCATAACGCCGTAACATGCTTCTCGAAACATTAGAATTAGCTTTCACCGTAACATAGCGCACTGGCATGCTCACATCATAGCAATTGAACTGGCTGTACCTGCACTGAATGGCGCCTTCCCGGTGCGTGTGTGCGTGTGTGTGTGCGTGTGCGTGTGCGTGTGCGTGTGCGGGTGCGGGTGCGTGCGCGTGTGCGTGCGTGCGTGTCTGCGTATGCACTTGCTTGCGTGTGGTGTGTGTGACACGTGAGGTAAAGTTAATGATGCACGCAGGGTCTAAGTGTGTAAAATGTAATTTGGTAGTTATACACGACATACCCCTCATTCGACACTGTTGTTGTGCAACGCAGCATATCGTACACACGCTTGCTCGCAACGACTAATGGGGTCGGTGCACAGTGTGGCAGTCAATCAAGCATGTTTCTGATACAGATGAGCAGGATAGCAATTTAACAGCCACGCCCGTTTGTTTGGACAAAGTCACAAAACTATTCTAAGTCGAGTGATTGCGTGGCCGCATATCTGCGCGCTCAATGCCGCTGCATAGCGACCACGCCAAGTCCGGGTGCAAAGTCCTGATGTACCGTGTTCAATCATCAGAACGTTTTATTTTTGACTGGTGAAATGGGTGTCAGAGAGAGATTCGACAAATCGGGACCTCGGTGACGGAGGTTACTCTTAGCGTTGCCGCAGGTGCATCGATCACTATACGTGTGTCAGGCAGATGGATTACTGCTTGTATTCCGCGGCTCTCTCAAATGCAAATCGCAACCGCCTACGAAAAAATACCTGTTCACGATATCACAGTAGAGCAGCCGTGTTCGCCAGAACGCTCCTACACAGTTTTGCAGCGAACAAAGCTTGACTGACGTGACGCATTCGCGGTATTATAGACCCGTGGTGTCAATAACGGAACCGTCTACCCGGACTTTCATTGTCCGCTAAATCGGATAATCCAAGATATTGAGTTGTTCTCTGGTTTCAGGTCATTCCTATTGTGTTTTGGCTGGCTCTGTTCAGCGCTGTCGACGCCGATCATTGGTCGAGTCTGCGATGTGTAAGCCGTGAAAAGACAATAATGTTCTATAATGCCGCCTAGACACGGTCGTTATATCACCTTCGGATTTGCATTTGGCACGGAGCTGGGATTTTGCAAGAGATAGTCAGAAGAGTCGCGTCGCGTAACATGGAGTTGGATTACGGTGTCGGATACAAGCGACAGGCGACGTTTGGGGAAGCGACAGAGGCGACAGATGCCCGGAAAGGGTTGACACGGCGGCGGAGCGTAGACAGGATAACGTTGGCTCTGCGAAATGGCCAGAAAAGCCGTGGTAGTCGGACAAGTGACCAGGTCGTGGTGCCAGACTCGGACACACCGACCATGCTGCTGATTCCAACGCGACTAGTCCGACACAAAGCCGCTTCCCGTCACCAAAACTCTCGGTCCGGTGTCCCGCACACTTTGGGGTCGATGAGGAATTCCGTGGAGCCCGTCAGTGGATGGAGTCACGCTACGGACATACATCCGGCGGCATGTACCCTCAACACATCGTTAGACCGCACACAACTGGCGGCGAATGACACAGTTCTGTCACCGGTGAACGCCATGCCGACATTTCGAGGAGAAACGGGGTACTACGGGAAAAAACACTACGGAAAGTTGGTCGAGCTGTTGGACTTGTCATTGCCAATGCCGCGGTTTAAGAATCAGCTCACCAGGCGGAAACAGCCACAGTACATTGACATCGTACGACCAATGTCCAGTGTTGACGTATACAGTATTGGACGGGGCTTCAGCGGACGTGATGCAACTTCCGTCTGTCTAGGAACTCATGCTAATGGTCCAACTAGCAGTGACGTCAGCAGTTGTCCCTCTACCCCGAACGGCTGCGGCGCCAGAAAACGCAACCAGAGAGCGGAAACTATCGACTCACAATATTCATCCCGTTATCCCAGCTGTAGGGTTCTGTCTAAGACACCACACTGCTTCCCAGTGGAAAGTCTGGAGGACCTGCGGAATACTATCTCCCCGTTGAGGCAGAACAACGGATCCACTGATGTTTTGTTGAGGGGTTGTCATCCGGGAAACATGCGATACGGTGACGTCACATCCGGTAAGAAAAATCATGGTTGGAACAGGGACGCGGTCTGGTCTGCCGGACGGACTGGCGGCGCTGTCAATACTTGTCCGAGCGACAAAGACGGGATCGACACGCATGGCGGAGCAGGCGTCAATAGACCGAAATACACACTCACTGTTTACGTGCCTTGTGCGACGACCGAAGGATCGATCCATCGTACATAGCCTGAAAGTGGCTGTCAGCGTCGCCGGATTATGCGGTGTCTTCTCAACAATATATAAGTGTATACCTGAGATCGAACAGATCTGTACAGAGGAGAGAAGCGCTTGTAGAAGACGGAACTTAGTGTATTTATGTTGGAACGATACGCAGGTATGTGGTGTAGATAGCATTGGCTGTACTTAATTTGGAACAATGCGGTCAAAGAAGCTCGTTAACATGTTGTAGCTCGTGTGTTACAGCTTTAACTGGAACTGTCACGTACTACACTGCATTGTTCAACTGTTGTAACTGAAATAAATTTTATTATCACGGTACTGGGTGTTATCGGTTAAACGGTTAAGTAACTGCTGGAGTCGTCAAATGTCATCAAGAGCATAAACTGTCAGTGTGAACCGGTGTGAAAAGACGCGTTCACACAGGGACCGTCAATGTCTCGCCGATGCGATCTGTCAACGTTCAAACAATTTGAATCCGGATTGTAGTTGTCTTTAACGCCCGTGATAGCATACGCCTTATCAAAGGCTTTATTTGTGAAAACAACTTGCGACGTCGGACAGCACCACGCTAATCTTAACTCATTATAACATCGCAAACTGAATAAGCGTCTATTCTAACCAGTACCGGATTTAGGGCAGGGCAAACGGGACAGTTGCCCATGGATCTCCACAATATAATTTTATGGGGGCCTCCACAAAGCCCTTCCTTTGTAATTTCTTTGGGATCGAAACTTTATAGACGTAACTTGATCAGTATAATGCAAATCGGTGTTCGAAATGAGCAAAAGTAAAGTTCCTATTTTTGTAGATGGTAGGATGAATGAGAACTATTATTATACGATACCCGATCAATCACTATCCAGGGGCCTCCACTGCCCTAAATCCGACACTGATTCTAACTGCAACAACGTGTGACGTGTACCGGTATCACTTAAAGCGACCATCAACTGTCCCGTTACCCGGAGTCACAAGCTCAAGCCTGGGGTGATAATATTATGAACAGGAAGTTGAATCACTTGTATTTCGCTCCACTTGTCACCTGGAGGGTGGTAGCCAACCAACGTCAAAAATACTTGTGGGTGCGGACGCTTGCCTAATCAGCACACGTCTATTGCAGCTGTTTACGATTTGAACGTGTTGTTTACAATTTAAACGTTTCACCAGCGCAACATTCAAATTGTGAACAATGTATCCGGCTTATTCAACGCAATTCTTCAAATAATTGTGCTGGCATTTAGAACATTATTACAATTCCACGTTAGAATTCTACGTTGGTCTTTCCTCTCATTTTATACTAATTTTGCAGACACTTAACAAAATTAGACAACAGTCACCCTCGGGACTGGGGAAAGGTGTCCTGAATAGCAAGGTGACCACATTAACGGGCCCAGTGTCACACACCTTAATCTACATGGACACAATTTGGAACTGTCCTAGGGTGACCTTAATTGTGAGGTAGTTGTATTACCAAAGGGATTATAAAGAGAGGTTCAACTGTGTGCATGGCATGCTAGATCTATGTGTCAATCGGTTATTTCGTATTTGCGAAATCGTTCAGCCAAACTGAAATTCGGAAAAACAAATGGCAACGCCGGCATTGATAAAGCCAATACGCAACAGAGCCACACATCTGACCTTGACTGACATTCACATCACTATTCTCTCAACTCATCGAAACAGTCCGTGACTGCAATGGACACTGTGATCCATGTGGTGCAGTGCTAGAGCTTCTGACTCTCGACCAAGAGAACCCGGGTTCGAATCCTGTGCGGCGGTGTCGTACCTTGGACAAATTCGTTCACCGTATACGTTACTCCACTTCACTCAGCAGTATGAATGAGTACCTGGCTACAGACAGTGGTGGATATATGTGTACGAGAAGTATTCGCGCATTAATTGCAGCGTGGCTGGATGCTTCCCAGAGGAGTCGAGATGGTGTTCGGTTGAACAGGTCTGCCAGGGAGAAAGTGTAAAGCGTTTCGAGTAGTCCTGAGGACTGGATACTGCGGTATATAAGAACTTACCTTTTTACTTTTGTTACGTTCGCGCAATTTTGCTTGACTTTGTGAAAACCTTTCACAAACTCCGTGCCGCGTACACACACACACACACACACACACACACACACACACACACACACACACACACACACACACACACACAAACGCACACCGGTTGAAGTGGATCAGTATATTATTATGTAGTTGGTTGTATTTCACTGTATTTTTTGGCAATATGTTACACCAACCGGCAACGGTGAGGCAAATTGCGTCACCAGTTCTAGTCTTAGCAACTAGCACAGGCCTGTACGTTGCTGTGTAAATATAGGCATATTATATATTATATATAGGTTTAGTAATTATGCGCGTTTGCTCAAATTCTCAGTACATAAAACAAAACCAATAAAACATGGAATGCGAATATTTGTATTGTAGCTGAATAGTGAACGGCAAACATACATGGATTAAACGCCGAGTAGGCCTAATGTTTGCTTTAATAGTTGAGACATGTCCACAGAACATGTTTACATAAAGCAAAATGCCTCGTGTGACCTTAGCCGGTTATGTATTAACTGAAATAAGTGTCATTTGA
Organism: Paraescarpia echinospica; assembly: GCA_020002185.1. Classification (NCBI taxonomy): domain Eukaryota; kingdom Metazoa; phylum Annelida; class Polychaeta; order Sabellida; family Siboglinidae; genus Paraescarpia; species Paraescarpia echinospica. Next base: position 33,072,045 of record CM034542.1, on the reverse strand, counting down.
GTCAACATTACAGTGATAATATGCACATGTGTTGGCCGCTGTCTTCTGTCTTCAGGATGACATGCAGATTAATATGTGTGTGCCCGTTAAGCAGGTCTTAGTACCATATCAACTACTGGCAAGTGTTATTCTCGATTACGTGACAGATCATCACACATGCATTCAGTACGTTACATATCACATCAATTGCACCATGAAACGCCTCGAATATGAATAAATCATTATGATCTGATCACTTGTATTATCCAAATGTTTCCACTTACTTAAGAATCTCCAAGCCTGGACAGTGTCGTTACTCAACGTTCTAACTTTTGGCTACAATTTAAGTTTTCTTGGATTTTTTCCATCATGGTCTACCTATCCGCCTTAACTATTCTACGTCGTCTCTGTGGTGTCCATTGTCTTATGCGTGTACCATGCCATTAACTGTGTCCATTGTCTTATGCGTGTACCACGGGTGCACCATCTGCACCATGTCATTAACTGTGTCCGTTGTCTTATGCGTATACCACGAGTGCACCATGTGCACCATGTCATTAACTGTGTCCATTGTCTTATGCGTATACCACGGGTGCATCACGTGCACCATGTCATTAACTGTGTCCATTGTCTTATGCGTATACCACGAGTGCACCATGTGCACCATGTCATTAACTGTGTCCATTGTCTTATGCGTGTACCACGGGTGCATCACGTGCACCATGTCATTAACTGTGTCCATTGTCTTATGCGTATACCACGAGTGCACCATGTGCACCATGTCATTAACTGTGTCCATTGTCTTATGCGTGTACCACGGGTGCACCATGTGCACCATGTCATTAACTGTGTCCATTGTCTTATGCGTATACCACGAGTGCACCATGTGCACCATGTCATTAACTGTGTCCATTGTCTTATGCGTGTACCACGGGTGCATCACGTGCACCATGTCATTAACTGTGTCCATTGTCTTATGCGTATACCACGAGTGCACCATGTGCACCATGTGCACCATGTCATTAACTGTGTCCATTGTCTTATGTGTGTGCCACGAGTGCACCATGTGCACCGTGTCATTAACTGTCTGTAAGAGAAAAGGGGTAATGAAATGTACCAAACGCTTTCGAGATTATAGGGACGCTATTTATACTATGTGCACCATGTCATTAACTGTGTCCATTGTCTTATGCGTATACCACGAGTGCACCATGTGCACCATGTCATTAACTGTGTCCATTGTCTTATGCGTGTGCCACGAGTGCACCATGTGCACCAGCACCATGTGCACCATGTCATTAACTGTGTCCATTGTCTTATGTGTGTGCCACGAGTGCACCATGTGCACCGTGTCATTAACTGTCTGTAAGAGAAAAGGGGTAATGAAATGTACCAAACGCTTTCGAGATTATAGGGACGCTATTTGTACTAGTATACTTTTAGTTTCTATCCAGTTGTTACGCAACAATGTGATGGAGTGCAGTAGTGTGGTGTTTGCCCCGACGTTCGACCATCGCGCATTTCCTCGTCGAAGGAATCCTAAAGCTTTTTGCTGCGGCGTTGTTAACGTTACTTTTGATTGTCGGAGATGATTGAGGAGTCCATATGGTACTATGCATAATAGTATGTCTATGTGTTTCTCTCTTGGTGATACATTCACTATGACGACGACGACGACGACGACGACGATGATGAACGGTTAAATGAAGTACCAATTGCAATTTTCTTTATAAAATTACGTTCTAGCTTTGTAAATTATTTGCATGAGCAGCGATATCCAGTGTCCTTTGTTCTTTGACTGTTGAATGTTCATCCCGTGAGGAGACAAGGTGGTTCTACAACTGTAGCTGTCGTCCTGTAGTAGGACCATTGTAGGGCGTCGGCCAATCACCCTCGGAATGTACACTCCACCTGGAACGAATTACTCGCGCAATGGAGCACATTACGCTCGGAAGTCTATCAAGTTAACGCTGCCTCGTAAACACACGTAATTGCCTTAGTCGCTGTTCTTGTCCCGCAGATATCGATTCCGCGTGGCCGAAGTGCTGCAACTCGCCACGTCTCGTCGGAGATGGCAACACAAAGCTCGCCATATCCAATTATAGAACTCTTGCCGCGGGCGACGATTAGCGGTGTAAATTACGTAAGTTTATCGCCGCCATTGAAGAAGCCACTTCAGTCTACACAAACGACCATTAGCGCTGTAGGTGTAAATTGACAAATCGCGACGCCATGGCTACGCTATGAAGAAGAGGCCGACATCAACGACCGTGCCGGCCAAGAGCACGCCGTCCTGCCGCCCGCCTTCAGGTAAGACCAATATTGAGCACAGTCGGACATAAAGATAGATGGTAGAATGAAGTAGAGCTTGCTTGAATGCCACAACCATCCTTCCTTCCCCATCCTAGACTTACCCTTCCCGCCTTTTATTTAACCATTATTACTAACCAAAGCATAATCGTGTGTTGAGGAATGCTATATTTACGCAGGTTGCCTGACAATATTTTATCGTGCCAGACGAGGCCGCCTCGTGTCGTATCCAAGCAGCGTAGCGGCTGCCGTGTGTGCTCCGCACTGCCATCAATTACAACGCTCTAAGCCAGGCATCGTTTTACTCGCTGATTTGCGATATAAATTATGAATAGGGTTTATGTCTCTACGGCGCGAGAAATACTGTAAGATGTTTCGGCCGTAGACGCTTCGGTCTAACACGTTTCAACGTAGAACAGTTTAGTAATCAAGTTAAGTTATATCTTTTTTTATTTTGACATCCTCTTTTATGGCGATAAACTCGCCTTTGGAGCTTTTAAATATACATCCGGTTAGAAAATAGGCTAAATGTTAACATGACTATAATATGATCAACATTTCCGCCCATGGCCAGATCGTCGGCTGTTCGAGGCAGACACGTCCTAGACCGACACGTCCATCAACGAAGACAGGGTTAGGACACTCTTTGGGATTACAAGTGCGGAGTATCACGGAAGGTGTTTATGATATGTTATATCATAAACGCCTTTATTATTATTGAAAATGAACAATGTTGACTGGCTCGGTGTTCTTCGTGATTCTGCGGGTGAATGCGATTATATAGTACATAATATATTGTGTTAATATACGTTGATATACATTGTGCCTTCAGTGTGGATGTACTGCCTGCAAGACGTGGGCGGAGACAAGGACGGTGTCGGTGGCGTGTCGGGAGTACAGAGGGGAGTCCGGGATGTTGAACAGGAGATGTCGGGGAAGCGACGCGGTTTCACAGGCACCATTGACTACAGACCTAGCTGCAATGGGAATGGTGCCACCCACAAGGAATGCCGTCAAGGAAGGGACCGTAGCAACATGCGAACGAACTGCACGCGGTCTGCTTCCGGGCCCGGGAGAGATACCGGCACGGTGCGGGCGTTTAAAAGGACTCCCGTCTCAGCTTCGAGTGATGGTGCTTTTCTGCGGGTCGACGGAGTCACCATGAGACCTAAACCAGGTGGCGGTGATTCTCGGCCAAACAATGTACGATACCGCTGTGATCAACGACGGACTAAGTCGGCGAAAGCGAAGGTGATGATTCCAGCGACGTCTCGTTCTCTGAACATCTACAGTCGGAGTCTGTCGCTGACGCCAGACATCTATAGTCTCATGCACAGCCCCAGAGAGGGGCCGTCTCCTCGTGGGTCGACCTCGGCGAGGCTATGGCAAGACCGGTGCCAGTCCGAGACATGGTCTCCTAAAATGTCGATACCACCCCCGGAATTGACGTCTAACGAGTGGGTCAAAGTCCTGCGTGCAAACCCCGGAGATCCGATCCTGCAATGTGCTCAGGTGAACGGTAACACTCGCTACTGGCAGAAGACCCGCTGCAAACATCGGCCGGTGTCCGCCGGCTTTTACGAGACCACCCGCGATCCAGCGCGCCACGCAGAAGACGGCAAGAACGTCAGCGAGGCATTACGGGATCTCCGACTTGGCGACGGATACGACATACCGAGTCTTACTCGCTGTCGACGACCGAAAACCGCCGGACCTAGCTTGTGGAAAGCGAGTGACTTCGTCGGTACCACCAAGACGAAGTCCGCGTTGACACCAGAAACTCCGAGAAGCAATCGGTCGGCGATTAGTGTAACAAGGTCAGCTTTGACGCCGAGAGTCGAGACTCCTAGAATCAATCGGTCGACCATTAGTGTTACTCTACCTAGTACACGAGACAGTTGTTGGGTGTCGGTGGCGGAATCCCCACGTCACGAGGATGCGCCAGTGCGTGCCCAGTCTGCCTATCCGCCCAAGACTCCCTACAACTCTCCCAAGGGAAGTGTGATGGACCTGAGTTGTGGCGACTCCGACGAGGATACACTCTAGCGAAGACACCAGTTGTGTTGGAAACATGCCAAAACATGTTTCGAGGCGTCTAAGGGCGACGTAGACATAAGGCCTTGAGTGTAGGGAAAATTCGACTCTTCTGGGTAGTATTTCTCCACCAGGTGGACATACGATGTAAGATTTAAAACACTAGTTTAGCTATAGTCACGTCCAAACACGGTGCTTGCCATAGTCACAGTGCAAGTAGCAATAACGTTCTTCAAGTTACCACATAACGTGACATTGTTCACACACGTTTGCCGTTCTAAACACCGTGGTGTTGTGGTGTTTGTACCGACAGTCACGAAGTCATAGTTCGAAGTATATGTTGTTGTGAATAGTACGTACAAGTTTTCACTGCCAGCAAGGAACAAATACTCAACAAGTCGGTATAAGGTCTACGGATAAATGTGTGTCAGTGCCTGTGATTGGCCAATGTTGTATTTATACATGAAACGCCGCTTGTTGGCAACATAATTCCAGTGTACTGGTTTGAGACTCTTGGTGTATTACGATTGAGAAATCTAACAAGATTGCCACCTAGAGAATTAACTCTAGATGGCAGGTGGACGAGGAAGCCCTCTGGCTTATCGAGAGTCCAACCCTTTTATCTACTTATATCCCGCCCTTCTGAGATATGTGTCGATTTTATTTTTAAACATATTCACGCTACTAGCGCCCACACTATCAGCTGATAATATGTTCCATTCATTTACAGTCCTTTATGAAAATGAGAACTTACTGGCAGAATCTACACTGCTCCTTTGCTAATGTAACTTCATGTCCTCTAGTCCTTCTATCTTTTTTAATTGATAACAAATATTTCTATCAACATTTTATATAACCATTCAATATTGTTAACTCCTCTATCTGATCTCCTCTCGATCTCCTGGTCTGTAGTGTTGTTAAACCGCATTCTTTTAGGCGTATTTTATAACTAAGATCCCTCAGTTTTTGTATCATATCCTTCTTGTGAAATGTTCCTCTTGTTCGTTTTGTAATATAATTCATCACGAAGCAAAACAGTTGTACAAATAAATGCATGTCATTGGCAGACCAAGTTTAATTAACTAAGAAATCTACAAATGATATTACATTTAAATCCAAATAGTTTGCCACGTCATTCCACCTTTTAACATTACTATCGAGCACGGGTAATCACTCTCAGTGTTATTCTCGCACAAGGTTATACGTTGAGTTACGCTGATATTACAGGATGCATTATACATGACTATAATATACATTATTATCGCGCCACTCACTGCATTACATTGGTACAAACAACATGTTAACACTTCTATCGCGCAAGGGTACCTATCCATTACATTGGTACAAACAACATGTTAACACTTCTATCGCGCAAGGGTACCTATCCATTACATTGGTACAAACAACATGTTAACACTTCTATCGCGCAAGGGTACCTATCCATTACATTGGTACAAACAACATGTTAACACTTCTATCGCGCAAGGGTACCTATCCATTACATTGGTACAATCAACATGTTAACACTTCTATCGCGCAAGGGTACCTATCCATTACATTGGTACAATCAACATGTTAACACTTCTATCGCGCAAGGGTACCTATCCATTACATTGGTACAAACAACATGTTAACACTTCTATCGCGCAAGGGTACCTATCCATTACATTGGTACAAACAATATGTTAACACTTCTATCGCGCAAGGGTACCTATCCATTACATTGGTACAATCAACATGTTAACACTTCTATCGCGCAAGGGTACCTATCCACTACGTTGATACAAACAACATGTTAACATTTCTATCGCGCAACGGTACCTATCCGTTACATTGGTACAAACAACATGTTAACACTTCTATCGCGCAAGGGTACCTATCCGTTACATTGGTACAAACAACATGTTAACACTTCTATCGCGCAAGGGTACCTATCCGTTACATTGGTACAAACAACATTTTAACACTTCTATCGCGCAAGGGTACCTATCCATTACGTTGGTACAAACAACATGTTAACACTTCTATCGCGCAAGGGTACCTATCCATTACATTGGTACAAACAACATGTTAACACTTCTATCGCGTTAGGGTACCTATCCATTACATTGGTACAAACAACATGTTAACACTACTATCGCGCAAGCGTACCTCTCCATTACATTGGTACAAACAACATGTAACACTTCTATCGCGCAAGGGTACCTATCCATTACATTGGTACAAACAACATGTAACACTTCTATCGCGCAAGGGTACCTATCCATTACATTGGTACAAACAACATGTTAACACTTCTATCGCGCAAGCGTACCTATCCATTACATTGGTACAAACAACATGTTAGCACTTCTATCGCGCAAGGGTACCTATCCATTACATTGGTACAAACAACATGTTAACACTACTATCGCGCAAGCGTACCTCTCCATTACATTGGTACAAACAACATGTAACACTTCTATCGCGCAAGGGTACCTATCCATTACATTGGTACAAACAACATGTTAGCACTTCTATCGCGCAAGGGTACCTATCCATTACATTGGTACAAACAACATGTAACACTTCTATCGCACAAGGGTACCTATCCATTACATTGGTACAAACAATATGTTAACACTTCTATCGCGCAAGGGTACCTATCCATTACATTGGTACAAACAACATGTAACACTTCTATCGCGCAAGGGTACCTATCCATTACATTGGTATAAACAATATGTTAACACTTCTATCGCGCAAGGGTACCTATCCATTACATTGGTACAAACAACATGTAACACTTCTATCGCGCAAGGGTACCTATCCATTACATTGGTACAAACAACATGTAACACTTCTATCGCGCAAGGGTACCTATCCATTACATTGGTACAAAAAATATGTTAACACTTCTATCGCGCAAGGGTACCTATCCATTACATTGGTACAAACAACATGTAACACTTCTATCGCGCAAGGGTACCTATCCATTACATTGGTACAAACAACATGTTAACACTTCTATCGCGCAAGGGTACCTATCCATTACATTGGTACAAACAACATGTAACACTTCTATCGCGCAAGGGTACCTCTCCATTACATTGGTACAAACAACATGTAACACTTCTATCGCGCAAGGGTACCTATCCATTACATTGGTACAAACAACATGTAACACTTCTATCGCGCAAGGGTACCTATCCATTACATTGGTACAAACAACATGTTAACATTTCTATCGCGCAACGGTACCTATCCGTTACATTGGTACAAACAACATGTTAACACTTCTATCGCGCAAGGGTACCTATCCATTACATTGGTACAAACAACATGTTAACACTTCTATCGCGCAAGGGTACCTATCCATTACATTGGTACAAACAACATGTTAACACTTCTATCGCGCAAGGGTACCTATCCATTACGTTGGTACAAACAACATGTTAACACTTCTATCGCGCAAGGGTACCTATCCATTACATTGGTACAAACAACATGTTAACACTTCTATCGCGCAAGGGTACCTATCCATTACATTGGTACAAACAACATGTTAACACTACTATCGCGCAAGCGTACCTCTCCATTACATTGGTACAAACAACATGTAACACTTCTATCGCGCAAGGGTACCTATCCATTACATTGGTACAAACAACATGTAACACTTCTATCGCGCAAGGGTACCTATCCATTACATTGGTACAAACAACATGTTAACACTTCTATCGCGCAAGCGGTACCTATCCATTACATTGGTACAAACAACATGTTAACACTTCTATCGCGCAAGGGTACCTATCCATTACATTGGTACAAACAACATGTTAACACTACTATCGCGCAAGCGTACCTCTCCATTACATTGGTACAAACAACATGTAACACTTCTATCGCGCAAGGGTACCTATCCATTACATTGGTACAAACAACATGTTAACACTTCTATCGCGCAAGGGTACCTATCCATTACATTGGTACAAACAACATGTAACACTTCTATCGCGCAAGGGTACCTATCCATTACATTGGTACAAACAATATGTTAACACTTCTATCGCGCAAGGGTACCTATCCATTACATTGGTACAAACAACATGTAACACTTCTATCGCGCAAGGGTACCTATCCATTACATTGGTACAAACAACATGTAACACTTCTATCGCGCAAGGGTACCTATCCATTACATTGGTACAAACAACATGTTAACACTTCTATCGCGCAAGGGTACCTATCCATTACATTGGTACAAACAACATGTAACACTTCTATCGCGCAAGGGTACCTATCCATTACATTGGTACAAACAACATGTTAACACTTCTATCGCGCAAGGGTACCTATCCATTACATTGGTACAAACAACATGTAACACTTCTATCGCGCAAGGGTACCTCTCCATTACATTGGTACAAACAACATGTAACACTTCTATCGCGCAAGGGTACCTATCCATTACATTGGTACAAACAACATGTAACACTTCTATCGCGCAAGGGTACCTATCCATTGTGTTGCGGTCGAACACGTTAGAACAATTCCCAAACATTGTTATTTGTAACGTTACATACTGGCGGTGGTGCGATCTTCAGCATGTTTCACAAACAAATTGTTCCCGTTTACATCTACATTATTAGAGGCGCCACCTACCAAGTGAAACTGGCATCGAAGCACATTGACGCTGTTGTGGAAGTCAGAACATAGCAGCGGTTGGTGGGATATTGATAGCTTTTTCTCGTCAGTTCAATCATATTGTATTGTCCACTTTTACTGTTCATATTGACACGGGCAAACCAATATGGTGTGTTTGCACATCCGGAAAATTCATCCTGAAGCTTATGACCTGTCTCTTTTCCATGCATTTAATTTAGTGTTACATACATCGAGCATTGCGATTAAACTTCGGTATAAAACTGATGGTCAATTGATTTGCAAGCATTATTTCATGTACCCCATCACGTATCGCGCAGGGTATGGTAATTTAAAACTACACTAAACACTGTATGTTTTTTTTAACTTTGAGAACTTATGAAATCACCCATTATGTTGAAACATATAAACGTCGGTGATAATTTATTACAGCGCACGGATACACATTACACGCCTACTTGAGAAATTGAACGTGCTGGCAATGCTCTCGCAGCGATCGTTAATCTTTGGCCTGGGTGTAACTCATAAGTCGCCCATGCTGACATTTCATTGTAACCCACTGGAAATAGAAGCAACGGCTTCAGTCACCTGTGTGATGCGCAAGCATGACTCGTTCATTGATTGATATTACACGATCGATAATTTGTAAACCACCGTGATTAAATGCGCTATGTTGACATTTCACTGCTGACTGATTGAATACTCTTGGTGATTGTCGATATTGTTATAGTATGAATTATTCATACTGTCCTCCTTCCGTGACGTCATCCTTCGACTAGAGCAACGGTATTATCACACGACGAACACGGTACCGATGAATCTCCGCAAAAGGGTTCTCGGTTAGGAAAATACGGAGAAAACCACGAAGCTCACGGATAAAACCACTATGCTTTACAGCCAGGTAACCCGCGATAATTGATGTTGAGAATGTGAGACGAAAAAAGCGACATGAAAAAGCGCGACGCATGAGTGCAATATCGACAGGTCTTCCGTTAGACCAAACGAACGATAATCGCATATAAATTGAATGTTTATTCGTTTCCACCGGCGCTGGCGTAAATGCTTTCACTTGGTCTGAGCTAATATTTATTACTTTTATATTTATTTGTTACCACCAGCAAGGCCACGCCATAACTTGTATGTTGACACAGTTATGATTAAAGCATGCCTCATACATCATACTAAATTAAAGCAAAGTGTGCTATAGCAAACACGGACACAAATGTTTTATTGAAGGTCGACGCATGAACAATGGGACGATTGACATACATTCTCCCCCACAATGATTATCACATGCTTATTTAGAGCACAGTTATCATAACATAATTTATAGCGATAGCTAATATCGCAACGACAACAAACCGTAATGCGTGACGCGAAGCAAGATGGACTTTTCTGTGTATAGTTTTGTTGCTACACCCATTCTCTGTCAGCACTATATATATATACGTGAAAACGGACCTTCTCAGTGCCCGATTTGTTCACTGTACATTCAGATGCCGAACGTTTGAAGAAAAAACAAGATGGCGGCCATCGTGTAGCCATGCTGGAGGACTACTTTACGATGTTTCTATCAAGACTGGTCGATGTCCGTGATTTTTATGGCCATGTCATGCGTATGAAACGCATTACATGGGTTTATTGTGTGTGTGTGTGGGGGGGGGGGTTGCTGTTGGAAATTTCTCGCCGGAACTTCAGCGGTTCTGCACGTCTCAGGACGTCTCCCGTCCCGTGGTGTCGCACTGTCTCGTATGATGACATCGGAAGACGGAAAGGGGTGCTGTTGGAGTTTTAACCGAAAGTCCGAGAGATTTGACTGTATTCCCGGAGACCGGGAGATTCACCCAAAATCATGGAGACTCCCGGAAATTCCGGGAGAATTGGTAGGTAGAAATACTGGAAGTATCCTTCTTACACATTTCATAAAACAAATCCGTCAACGTTCCCCCATGTAATTAATTATTAAAAAATATGCCAACGTACACCCCCGAAAGTTGAGATCCTGTAACATGAAACACAAGCAGCATTATGGCAGGTCGAAATAGTAACCTAACAGTGATTTACCGTGACAACAGGCTCTACATCTGCATGTATCTCTATGGTTGAGCCCTTGCTTGGTTCCGGGCATGCACGGGCAGGGCGTGCTGCTAATTAGGTAGCAATGACGAACCCAACCAGCTACACGTGTGAGTTCTTTCGGCTGCGTACGTCCTTGAGTCTAACACAACGAACCCGTAAATTACAACTATGCTCTATAATGTACGGTCCTGTTATAGTGCTTGTCAATGTATGTGTGTATGTGCGTGCGTGAGTGTGCGTATGAATACAACGTTTCGTTCTTGGTCTCGTTGATGTCCAAGCAATAGTGCAGTTCCTCACTGGTGCGGCTACTCTACACAGCGTAGTGTCACACTAGCCATGTGCACGTAGAATGAGGCCTGTTACATTTCGCTGGTGATTGGCAATTAATGCGCTGTGGCATCATAGTGATGCCTTTATCTTCAGTGTTGAGAGCTTTGTAATGACATGTTGGATTGATATGTAATCTACACACAGTGATAAATCTTTTTACAAAGATGTCAAATCATACCATGACAGATACAACGGAATCATATGCTGTTAGATAAGGCGTAGTCATTGAATTACAGACCGTCAAAACGTATCATTATTTTCATTATATCTACATGTCGGCTTTTGTGAGAAGAACCTATGTTAGGCGTACTTCAAATAGCATGACTATACTTAACCGTTTATGATAAATTGAAGGAAGAATGTTGTGTAATACGGAAAGCATTGGGCCCTATTGATAATGTCTGATGCAACATGTTATTAAATTTGCCCGGCCCGATAAACCTTACATGATGGGTGGAGATGCTTCACATGAATACAATCCTGATCAAGTTGTATCAGCAACAACACATACACAGACACACACACACACGCACGCACGCACGCACACACACACACAAATACATAAACACACAAACACACAAACACACAAACACACAAACACACAAACACACACACACACACACATATACACACACATTCACGAACACACAAACACAGTAGGTGGTCTACGAGAGAGAAATTGGAAATATTATAAACGTGTTTCATGTAAAAAAAAAAAAATCTGCAAGTCGCTTCCATTAGGAGTAGCCTACATAAGCCACATGAAGTATGTGCTGCTTTAGTGAAGGTTCAAACAGAACGTTACATTTCAAAACAACACTAAGATGTACTGCTCTAAGTGGTAACGAACATATTTATTAAATATGTATTCGAAGTTATGGACGCGTGCGCAGTGATAGCCACACCGTAAACTAGAACACATAACTACATCGCTTCACAAGCAAATAGGAAACCCACCCACACACATAATTCATAATAAAATGTTAGCACTTGGGTGGTTGAGTGCCTTGGGCTCTCCATAATGAAAGATATTGCGTACGAGACCTGTTTAGCTGTTATAGAAAAACAAAACAAACAGAGTGTTAAATATTAATTCCACTTTATTATTGTGCTCTCGTGAGGACGCCAGACCGTGGCGCCACATCACGGAGCCTGGATAATCGAATCGATTCATTCGAATCAGACGTTTGGCATGACTGACGACTTTCGACTTGAGATCGTACCTTTCGTTTTGGACACACGCCACAGTTGAAGTTACCTGACGTGTCTCACATATGATGTACCGTAACACGCACGCATGACGTGAAATGGTTGCCAAGACATTACCTACCAATCAGCCCTGTCCTGATATCCACAATATCCACAATAACGTCAATCTGCATTACTGTATGTTTGACCCGATAGGTGGCGTCAGTGTAGTAATTTGTTTTCGTCGCGACACGCGGTGACGGCCAAACCAAGGTCCGCCCATACGTAGCGCTACAAGTTTCTTGAGAATGTGTAATTTATGCGGCCACCCTTTAGAAGCACTTAGAACAGCACACAACCGTGTTGACGTCAACAATAACAAAACAGAATGGTCATATTCATATAGCAACAGAGACGACCATATTGCACACACAGGTCAACATGAGACCGAGGCGATCTCAGTCCGTCGCGGCGATCCGTGCTGCCTCGACGGACCAGTGCGAGTCGTTGCTCATGGCGCGGGAGAGGAAGCTCGACTCCCGGCTCGACACCATGGGGATGTGGATCTCTCCCGACGACGACACTCGTCTACTCCCCGTCGACGGCCGCTTGGGAGAGACGGGTGGCGATGGTGGCGCTACCTCAGGCGGTGCGATCGCCGCTAGGTGTCGCTGTTTCTCGATGATCCTCCTGTGGATTTCGTTATCGGTGACGAGTGTTGGTTGAACTGGAGGTTTCGCGGGCCGCGGCCTTTCACTCGACCGCGACTTCGGTTGCCTGCCCTTGGGGTTCGGATGCCGTGTAATCATCGTCGTCGACGAGGGCAACGACGGGAGGCGGACGGCCAATCCCAGACTCCTTTGGGTGTGCATTGTCCGTTGGTTGACTTCCAGAGCCGGATGAACCTGATTGATATCAGTTTCAAACTGTCTACGTCGATAAAGTTGAGTGCATTCGCGGCATGCACTCGGACCGAGCACATCACAATACGTGGAGATTTCTCTTCGTATTGGAGCATGACCATCAATAACGAGTGTATTATCGTCGCCGCGCAGGCGCATCGTGCTGCTGACCCGACAAGGTATGCGCAGAAAGACGCATGCACTTCCGGTTGATGCAACGACTGGCGTGTTCGACCTTAGCACATTGTGCCGGATCGGAAACTTGTCGAGACGCACGTTCTCACGCAGCAGACTCTTGATCTCGTGCACGCGTCTCGCTGTGTTACGGTTCTGTGCCACATGCTCGCGCAGGTGTCTTATCAGCCCCAACTTCCGGTATGGCTCCATGGGTGGCATTTCGGCTGAAGGATAACGTCACTCGATCGCGTGTATTCCGCTTGACACAGCTGAAAAGGGCGGAAACGTGTACTTTATTTAGCGTGCCCTTCCATCTAGAAATCTAATTAATTGCTTATGTGATGCTTTAACAGTCAAACTGGACCTCGTTATAAAAATGTGTAATTATAACAATAAGTGTAACTTTTGCTATGATAAAGGTTATGATAAGAAACCAATACACCATAGTGGACTTTCGTTAAAATTACGATGTAAAGAAATTCGTGTAAGAGGAACACTTTTTTTAAATCCCTGTTCTGACCGGCACTGTGTTATGCACCCAGTAATGTCAGGAACATGTGACATTTATTAAACAGTTTGATCATGTCCCACCGGTCTGTATCACAAACTCATCATTATGCATAACTGAAACTTTTAAAAATATCAAAAATTCAAATATTCGACTTACTACGTTTTATTAATGGTAATTTATCTGCAACGAACCAAAGACTGAACCTGTCTCTGGTTAAACACAAAGAAACGTAGCAAACGCACTCACAAATCGTCACTATCCGAAAAGTGCAGTATCATAAATTGGGTTTCATATCAGTTTTATATTTCATGTTAAAATAAATACTTCCGAGAACGTTAAGCAACATGGCGAGTTGACGCTGTCACTTACCGTGTACAATGAATGACACGTAGACGTCCACCAAACCGTCAGAATGACCCAGACCTCGAGCAAAGCGTTCGTTTACCAGGGCCTCAAGTTGTCGCTGTCGACGGATTCCGCTCGTATCCATCACTGCTCGTTAACGCTTATGAAATAAACATTAGCGCCACAGATCGCATGACCGACACCTCGCGTTCTCAGTTCCACGCACGGCGAGATCGCGATCAGCGACCCTATTAATAAAGTCGAAGCATAAGCGATTTCTCTCGAGGACTTTATGCCCCATTCAAGCGCCGTGAACACGTCGTTCAAGAGGGTGTTTACTCGAAGAAGTTATTGATGACATTGCCCTGGTAACGAGGCGCGTTTGCGAGACATGTGACGTGCGCAGCCAATTTGTATCGATTCATGTCACCAAGTGTCAACATTAAGTAGTTATGCTCTTGCATATGTTTCGTCGGCCAACGTTTCAGTTGTTTATTAAAGGGAATGCACTACCAATTTGGTTGGTTCACGAAACCATTCTTGTCCGGACTTTGCGATAAGGTTTCGTTTGCAATGTGGGCCTATTAATATTCATAATATCTGGGTTGGCTAACATCCATGTAATAGCTGTGAAGTACTATTGTAAATCAATATGGCGACATCCAAAATGACAACAAACCAAAACGGCGAGACATTAAATCGATATATCGATAACGGCTACTTTTGTTTTGTTGCCAAAAACGCTTTTATGAGAGAGAGAGAGAGAGAGATATATATATATATATATATATATAGAAAGGGAGAGGGAGAGGGAGAGAGGGAGAGAGGGAGAGAGGGAGAAAAAGAGGAACATGGATATGGAGAGAGTCAGAGAGAGTTATGTAAGTAGTGATTACAACACGAATCATACCATTCATAAATATTATATGTAATTTATGATGACCAAGTGTTTCTTTGTGTTTAAATCTATGTAAGGTCGCAAATAAATGTCTACTGCCGGCTACATTTAATAGGGTCGGTCAGATAATAGGATCCACACGTAATATTCTGGTAGGCCAATGTCAAAATAGTAATCGTTTAAAACATTATCGATATATTCAAATTGCATTGAAATATAGGTCAACTTAATTAGTTCCCCAAAAATACAGGGCCACTTTGGACGCCATAATACTCCATCGAAACAGTAACCACATTCGGTAGGATTGCTAGTCACCGCAGTTTTAAGCAGTTTCAATGTTATAATGTGCAAGCGTCTACCTATCGTAAGTGGAATGTATTTCTTGATCTTCAGTGAGTGATTTCCCAGAAGCGGGCGTGTTGACTCATTCCTAGACGTGAATTACTATAGAATTACTAGGGTTGTCCATGTCCTGTTGAGTCATAGCTGTTCGTGGATATCCAGATTGTATGTCTTTTGTAAAATAACTTCAAAAACATATAAGCAGCGTATTCACCAACGGATGCCATAGCCTATTTGTCAACCTGCTGCGCGAACCTGGACGATAGTATCGACACCACTTCAGAGAGTCGAAATATTGGAAAATAAACAAAAACAAGTTTCTTGAGAGGTAACGATAAGTTTGATACAAATTATTGAAATAAGCAAAACAATTGGAATGTCGCTACATGCGAGGACATTTCTAAAAGTTTATTTATTTTTACATAAAACGTACCTTAAAATAAAATAATACAAATAAATTTACTGTTATGGATTGGAAACAGATACTTAAACGTTACCGTTTCCAATTCAGTTGCATTTTATTATGTGAAAAATGTCAAAGTAGTTCTAATCGAAATTTTATGTCAGTCCGATTGCTCCGTACAAAATGAAAACAGGGTACTTATGTTTGATGAGATAGCTTAAAAGTCGATTTAATTGGTTATCCTGATTCAGAATCATAATCAATTATCTTCGTTCACATCGCGAAGACGTCTTTGGATTTCTTGTTAGCGACAAACGGTGGCGCCACACCACAGAGCCTGGATAAATGAGGCTTGGTGGTAGAAAGCCATTTGAGAAAAGCAGTCACCTTCTGGTTAGGCGATGGCGCCACCTAGCGGAGTTTGATTTACCTTCAACGCGTCAGCTGAGAAACTACCTTACTCGCCACGTGGCGTCTCTGGTCTTATCTAGTGCTAGCTGAGTTGCCAGGCTTTGCACTGTAGACAACATTTTCCAGATAAAGCCAATCTCCAATTTGCATTGAAATATAGCCCTGATTTGTGTTCAAAAGTATTAATGGCATAATCCTGAACACTGAAAATAGATTCCGAATGTCCAACACATGAATACAACCTTGGCCTGTGTAATTTTTGTAAACAAAACTATTGAAGAGCTATTTTGTTTTTGAAGCGTCTGGAAGAAAGTGGCTGGGCAGCATGGTGCTCAGAAATATAGCTCATAGTCTGGGCATGGATAGCATTTGCATTGACATAGGTCTACAAACTGCAATAACGATCAAAGTATTCACCATTTCTGGGTAGAACGTATATGTATTTGTGCTTCATTGTCTTTGTGATACGATCAAACAAAATAAAAATCATGTTGAATTCGCATAGATTCAAATTCCACCGGGGGTCACCGGGTGAAATTTAAAAAATTTAAATCTAGAAATCTACCAGCTATCTTAAAGGGCCCGCTAACATGGCTACAACATTTCAAGCTAATACATGCAAAACTGACGGCGATATGCGGAACTAACTAAAACACAAACAAACAAACAAACAAACACACACACACACACACACCAAAAAACTAACTAATTAAATAACATACAAAAACGAACAAACAGACAGAAATAACATTCCATTTTTGTAATGAGGCGCATACATTATGAGAAGACTTCACTTTGTCTACGCAATCACCATTAAAAAAGACAAACTGCAGTTACATTCCTGCCAGTGTTTCACAAATGTTGGCATTAGCCAAACATTAGCCTACATGTTAGCTAATTTAGCTACACCTCTAATTATAAGGGAATAGCGTGCAAAACCGGCACCCTAGCCAAAACGGCCCCCAGCCGATCTTCTGGGATGCGCGGAGCAACGAACTGCTGGCGCATACGCAGTTCCGTGGTCACGTGACTCGATTCGTCCGCACCATAGACGACGTGGTTGCCAATGTGGACAATGACAAGGGCGAGGTAATAATCTAATTATAATCGAGCTTGCGTACGTATGTACGTATGTACGTATGTATGTACGTACGTACGCACGTATGCACGTAAGCACGCACGTACGCACGTACGCACGTACGCACGTACACACATACGCACGTATGCACGCATGCACGCATGCACGCATGCATGCATGCACGCACGTACGCATGTACGCATGTACACATGTATGTATGTATGTATGTATGTATGTATGTATGTATGTATGTATGTATGCATGCATGTAAGGATGCATGCATGCATGCATGCATGTATATAAGTATGTATGCATGCATGTATGTATGTATGTTTGCATGTATGCATGTATGTATGTATGTTTGTGGGTACTCGTTAATATTTTCCTCTTAGACGGCTTGAAATTCAAATGCCAACATTCCAGGGATTAATATGTAACCCCAAGAATAGGACATAAGACCAATACATATTGAAAGTACCCTATATATATATATAAAGAATTTCACCTTTTATTGTATAAATCAGATGTTCGGAACGTAAAACCTAATGTGCGCGTAATACGTAAACCGGGGGGGGGGGGTCGGCAACCTGCGGCCAGCGATGCTATTTCATGCGGCCCGCGGTTTAAAACTGAGATTGCACACAATGTGGCCCGCGTGATGACAATTATGTACACTTGCGTGGCGCACCTTCCGTGGGAGGAAGAACGAAAGGAGTTGTTTCGCTGATTGGAAAGGTTCTACACGATGCAGATGCCACTGCGAATCTCTTCAGGCCCATTGCATTATCTCTCCCACAAGAACTCTCGTGTAGCAAATCAATGAAAAGGCAAAATGTACCGAGCGCCGTCGTGAAGACCATAAACTACGTTCGCGCTTGTGGTTTAAACCTCCAGCAGTTCAAGCGCCTGCTGGCAGAGATGAATGGGGTTTAAACCTCCAGCAGTTCAAGCGCCTGCTGGCAGAGATGAATGTGGTTTAAACCTCCAGCAGTTCAAGCGCCTGCTGGCAGAGATGAATGTGGTTTAAACCTCCAGCAGTTCAAGCGCCTGCTGGCAGAGATGAATGTGGTTTAAACCTCCAGCAGTTCAAGCGCCTGCTGGCAGAGATGAATGTGGTTTAAACCTCCAGCAGTTCAAGCGCCTGCTGGCAGAGATGAATGTGGTTTAAACCTCCAGCAGTTCAAGCGCTGACTGTGTCGAGGTGCCATGCACGGTATGAGATGAGCTGAGACTTGGAATTAGCTTGTTAGTGGAGCAGACTTTTCCAGAGTAAGGGCTACCGGACATCGCCGACCCCAAGGTGCATCTGCTAGTTTTTAATTCTTATCGACATCGTGAAGAATCTCAATACGCTGAATGTTCAACTCAAGGGACGAGAACATCTAACCAAAGAACTCTTCTAGTTCGTTTCTTCCAGTTCGTTTGAGCTGCTGAGGCAGGAGTTTGCAGAGAGTTTTTACAGATATTTGAGCTTGTTATTGCTCTTATTTTCCAGCCAGTTGTAGTCAACGCCGGAAGCTGTGTAGATGAAGTTCACAAAAATGCGATGTGGCTCTGTGGCACTATAAGTGACATTCAGTGAGGCGACTGTTGCAATCAAACATACTTGCCGTCGGAACAGTTTCTTAAACTGACACTCACGTCAAACTCACGTGGACTTAGGACACTTGGTCAAGTTGCATGTCATGTCAACGACCTGCATGTAAGTCGCATGACGACAACACGGACCTTGAATAATGTGTATTTTAGTAGTAATTGTTCAAAGCTAGCCTCTGATGTTTTGAAGTTTTTAATAATAACAACTCTTTATTTATTACACTGCCAAATTGTATAAGTTCAGCTTCGACGCATATGAGCTGGAATGCCTGTAAAGATACTATATATGTTATATACGCATCATAACACAACGAACCAGTTTCCGCGAAGGTTGGGCTAGGGTCATTTGCTTAACAAAAAAAATGTTACATATCGATAAATAAATGTGTGGCCCGCTGACCTAGTCCACTTATTTGGCCCGCCATTCAAAAAGCTTACCAGCCCCTGAAGTAAACCGTAACTTAACGGGCGGGCGGACACACACACACACACACACACACACACACACACACACACACACACACACACACACACACACACACACACACACACACACACACACACACACGCACGCACGCACGCACGCACACACACACACACACACACACACACACTGGCAGGCAGACACAATTTACTCATTCAGTCTACATTGTGTATGATAGATCCTTGTAAAGTAAGACACCGCAGGAGACAAAGCCCACGCGGGACGAGCCATGCGGTGAGTGCGATATTTAATTGGACCCGGCCACCAAGATGTGAGCTTTAAGATCATGATTATACAGTCAACACACAACACTAATACGTTAGCATTGAGACGTCGACACAATACACCTAATAGGTGTCCACATGAGAATAATTGACATCGGTCATTGATACGGATATTGCGGATAATTCGCATAAACACCTAGGAAATAGTGTCACTTAGAGCAACGTTCTCACGACTCTATTCGGAAAAGCAGAGTTAGCCTGTGTAATTCCTCACGGTGGAGCGTTTTGGATGGCAATTTGTCGGAGACTCCCTCTTTAGGCATGAGGAGACATTCCGTTTTAATGTATTAATAAAGCCATGTTTAAAAATCTACGTAATGTTCTTCACATGTAAGCCTACACTTTTATTAATTACACGTCAAAGATTATTGTCAACACGCAGCAGGACAATTGACAACAACCAATACACATTTATTATTAACTACCTGCAAAGTGCCTTTCACTTTTTCTGGCCCAGACGTGGGGTAGAAGGGACTTGTTTTTATTGTTTCCACCGAATGATACACAATGTTCAATTCCAGCCACGTTGCAGTACTGGCAAGGTCGGGCTCAGGAATCTGCCAAAAATGTCGGGACTTCAGCTGCTGAAAAGAATATTTTGGTGCAACATATATATTGTCGTTGTTTTGCGAATATCCTTGTCCAATGTACATCCTGGTATATCCTACGTATTTTTTCTCTGAAAATGCCGCAGCCATGTTAGTGGAAGTCCGAAATATGGTTGTGTTTTCTAGATGTGGGCATTTGCAAGTTTGTGTAAACAACTGCATAGTGAGAAGAATTGTTGGAGCGAAGAGAACAAACAAGCGAAGAACGGAGGAGCTGAGAGAGGAGGTTGACGAGAAAGAAGAAGCTGGTGGGGGTTTGTTAAAGTGGACTGGACACATGGAACGACTGGGCAGAGAACGGACAACAAAGAGAGCGGACGCCTTCAGAGGAGAGGGTAAAAGCGGAAGAAGAAGACCATGACTTTGATGGAAGGATTGAGAGCGGTGACTTGATTGGAAGAGAAGAAATTGAGAGCGATGATGAGAGACAGGAGAGTGGAGACGGGTGGTGGAGACGGGTGGTGGAGACGGGTAGTGGAGACGGCAGGGAAGGAACAGTGACGGGAAAATGGGGAAAACAAAAAATAAAATCGAGGACTATATCGAGGTCAACTTCACCCCAGATTATAGGGGTAAAGAGGGTTTCGACGGCATGATCGTGTGTTTGCGGCGTACCAACAATTCGTGTTAACGAGAGCGACACAAAAGGTCAACATCACCCCAGATTACAGGGGTAAAGAGGGCTAGGACGGCATGACCGCGTGTTTGCGGCGTACCAATAATTCGTATTAACGAGGGCGACACAAAAGGTCAACCTCACCCCAGATTACAGGGGTAAAGAGGGCTAGGACGGCATGACCGCGTGTTTGCGGCATACCAACAATTCGTGTTAACGAGGGCGACACAAAACCGCGCATCCTGCGCTCTGTGGTCTATCAGGGAGAAATGGACTTGAGTGCCGTTTCTTTGAGAACTACTACGTAGTCGTAACACCATGCTCTATTTGGCTGGGTGACGCATCCGGTTTAATCACGGCGTCTACTAAACACGAAGGATTAAAGACGTGTCGTAACATATCATTGTTACTGCCTTTCACACCGAAATAATGCGAGGCCACTGAAGAAGCAGTGCACCCTCGCTGTGCGATGGTGGGTATATATACTCCCCTGCAGTTTTGACCGTAATTAAATAACTATTACACCTCATACGTCACTCTTAGTTTGCTTGAGCGAGTGTACACCATGGCATTTATTTAATTAGGTATTATTTATTGCAAAGCATTGTCAAACAGATTTCAGTGCCTGGCCTGACTGCTTCGTAAGTGTCGCGTAGTTTATAGTAGGGATCGGCATAACCTCATTTTGAACACGGCGATCCCGCTGGATTTGTTAAGCTTGTGGAATCTTACAAACAGCAGCAATGCGTTGTGGTTCATTGTGAATTATGCCAGTGCACTTATCGACCGTAAGCCACAGAATAAAGCTCCCAGGCGCCTTCAGTGTCCTTGGCGTCGGCGGCCCGTTGAGCTTGCCTTTGATTCCATTGTTTCGCACCACTGTTGCGGCACGAGATCTCACTGTTAGCCGATTGGCCTTGTCCGACTTGCCGCCGGGACGCCTGTTGATAGGCGCCCGGACCACGGTGACTTGTTGCGCCGCGACATCAAGGCGGACACATTAGCGTCGGCTCGATCAGCCCGAAGGCGCTAGCGGCAGAATTCCCAGGAAAATGGAGCGAGTAAGAGTGGTTTGAGACACTGATTCGGTGCGCGGTTTGTGAAGGTGTTTGGCGTACCTGGGGTCAAATACTGAGCACGAGGGAGTACAACAGAAGTGAACGACAGATGCAGGAACGGGATATAATCGGCAATGACACTGTAGTGTGTGGTAGTATGTGGTAATATATGGGAGACGTCTATGCGAGGGCGATAATATGAGTACATCGGCGACGTGACCAAGCGGGAGAACAGTTCGTGTAAAGATATCGAGCGAGCGACGACGATGCTGGTGAGTACGGAGAAGGCCGAGAGGCTGCCGGCGATCAGCAGTGCAGCCTCAGATGGCCTCCCTGTCGTCGAACTGAAGCCCTTCACACAAAAGCAGTGGCGACCTGCCCACTCCCTGCCGGCCGCCCACACCCTACGGGCCGCCTACTCCGTCGGCATGTCCCCCCGCAGGACGAGAATGTACCCGGAACCATCGTCCGTCGTCGTATCACCCCGCGATCCGCCCGAACCGGTGTCAAGCGCTCGCCATGTAATTCTGAACCACCCGCGAACACGCGACCTCTGTTTAGGCGTCCAACAGCCACAGGCCTTCGTACCGAAGCTAGAACGCGAGAAGACAACGACACATGACATCCGCTCGTCGTGCGCGCTCGTCGTAAATGAATCCGACGTGCAGCAATCGATGCTAGTGCACGGCCGGAAGATGGAAAAATTACCGTCGCGGTCCGCATCCATCTACGCGCCGCCGTGGGACTACTACCAGTCGTCACGAGGCACCTCCGTCGCCGTGCCGGGGGTGTCGACCGCCAACTCCCCACAGTCGACAGACCGCGAGCACGCCTACGTGTACCTGGACGAGACGATCTACGACGACTTTGACCGTTCACACACCCTGCCGTCGATCAACTTCCTACCGATGCGACGACGACGCCGCGGCCGGAGAGCGCAGCGGGAACAGTCGCCGGGGAGCGGCACGTCCAGTCGGCGAAGCTCGGGGCGCCGTATTCGGCAACAAACCTACCGCCTCGGCGTGGCCAACGCCCTCGACGTCTTCAGCCGCTTCGGCCAGCCCCTGTTCGTCGAGCGACAGATCAGCTTCCAGCTGAAGAACACGATGCGACGTCTGCGGCGCAACCGAGACACGAGTCCCGTGTCATCGGCGAGCCAGTCTCTGCCGTCGACCGAGCGCTTCGACGGCGGCATCGTTCCGACCGTCGGGGAGGCGATGATCCGCGCCGGCTGGATGATGAACGCCGGGCGCCTTCCGCGGGGCTACAATCCGCTCGATGACGCGGACGACGACGCCGAACAGAGTATCCCGGCCTTCGGCGAGTACGCCGGCCTTGATCAGCAGATATTGGGCCGCACGAGCGTCCAGTTGCCGCGCAAGCGTCTCGTCTCCGACCGGAAACGGAACGCTGTTGCCGACGCCGAACGGAAGATGACGAACATCAGCGAACTCGACCGGAAGCAGAGTATCAAGGACGAGGCGCAAGAAAGTAGTCCGACAGACTTCAGCAAGAGGTCAACTACCGGTCAGCTGGACGATGTTCGAGAAGCAACACCGCACGAAGTTGTCCCAGCAGTCGAGAGAGCATCGCAAGACCAGCTTTCTGTCCCGGTGGAGAGTCCGATCAAAACACCAGTGCAGCGGACGGGGGTAGATGTCCACTCCGATTCCTCACCCGTAGCAGAGCAGAATTCCGACAACGGCGAAACGAAAGATGACGTCACCAACGGAAATGACATAACACCACCGGAAAAGGAAACATATGGCGACGACGCCGGAGGAAACCACGAAACGGAGGTTCGATCCGAACATTTGGAACTTACACACAAGGACACTGAGATTGCAACGGACGTTTCAGATAACAATTGAACTGTCGCCATGTCGGAACATGCGCATTGGCAGACGTCCTGTAGAACTGCAGCTACCTCGGACAACACCTAACCTGCGCATATGTGCCGTGAAGTAAATCTAACTATAGCAAATAAGTTATGTTTACATATGACCAAGAAAACCCCGTTACAATATCCTGCGCACAAAGGAGTGAAAAACGGGTTATAGGCGCCACCCACGGCTATGCAATGCTCGCTGTAGCATACGTTATATACAGCACTATAGTTCCTATGGATCCGGGACTTCAATAAACAGCTACAATATGTGAATGCATCCAAATTACCTCTGGAAACATCTACTCAAAAACGTCTTGCCATCGAAAGGCAAATAACATTGTCACTGAAAAAAGTGTAGCAGAAAAATCTGGCTTTGCAGCTCATACGTGAGTCCATGTACATAATTCGGTGCCTTAATATGTACACCATACATGGAGTAAATAGCACAACCTTACGTAACATTTACAACATATCGTAGCGGTTATACCAGTTATAACTTAGTTACACTTGCAGTATTTTTGCGGCTATATCGGGAACATTACAGTATGCAAATGTGTAATAATTATAACACCAATAACCGATGTAACTGGTGCAACATTGACTGTTCAAATTGGGTCGCAATTTGGTTTGTTTGCCCCGAAAACAATACACGCCGAATATCGCTTCTCATGACGTGGCCGCCACACCAAGGCAACGGTGCATTGGTAATTAGTGACCTGATTAAACCTCTACAAAGCATGTATTATTAACGTGTCGCTAAATAATGTAACTTTACAAGCACGACTGTGATTGCATATACATAATGTCTGCCGTC
>CM034542.1:33039563-33042063 GCA_020002185.1 Paraescarpia echinospica | reverse complement strand
GTTGCTGAAACGTGACGTCAGTCGTGGTTCCGCCGTCAGTTAGTGCAGCGGCTTCATGCCTGCGGCCCTGCACAGTCGCGCGGTGTCATGTAAACAACTCGATACAAATGGCGCCACTCGAGTAGTTCAGAGAGCGATATAAATTTTGACGCGGATCACGAAACGTTTGATCATATATATTTCGGTGACAGTGAGGATCACGTTGCCGAGATCGACAATGTTGATGTTAGTCAGCACGTTGTGGCACCGTATAGACACGAACCAGTGAAGGAGCTCCAACAACTGACCGGGCCCACTTGCGCATATTCTCCGGTAACCGATTCGCCTCTGTTGTGTTCTTCGAAGGAACGGCATATTTCTTTACATCTGACTAAGGCCTGAAACCCATCTACCAGTGTACGAAGCCTTCGAAGTCGTCAGACGCAACGAAATGCGAACCACAAATAATGCTAGTTGCCATAGCATGCGTCCAGCCGGCCCTGCCGTTTCGAACAAAACGGTCCCATTTCTGCCGAATAACTGGCTCTTTGGGAAATTTGTGCACACAATGGCCAGTCAGATTCGAATTGTTGCAGTTTCCAAAACACATTTGTTCACCATTTCTGTATGTGAACGAATGTATACCAGTTCAAACATCCACCAAAGAAATCCAGCCGCCGAGAACGCTTGCCATCCCAGGAATGTTTTCCACAACTGACGTCACGATTCTGCCCCTCGCGGCATTTCCGGAAAACAGACTTTTCTAAGCCTGCACCAAGACAGGTCCCGTTTAATGTCAATTTTAGAAATGTTTCAGCAAACGTGTGGTTTCGCGGTTGTCATTATATTGCAGAACACATATGTACATGCATATTTTTATACTTACTAGCAATTTTTGTCTCCCAGGATATGGCCTTTAAGGGTTCTTACCAGTTAAGGGTTTGTACCAGATGTTAGACAGAAGTAAGTCAACTGTTTGCAAAATTAAGCGCTTTCTGTGATTGTTCCGTTATGTACAACAACTTCTAATGGTAAATATACTGGAGCAATAAAGATTCAAACATTAATTACAACAATATTAATAGGGATGTCATTAGAGATCGAAAAAGTCAGTGTTTTCGGGTTGTGTAGTTAAACTAGTTATACAAAACGTCCACCTATTGCGCATCAGTTAATCAATAAAAATCGTTATAAATTCCACTTATATGAGATCATAGTTACGACTATGAATGGCGTAGATGTAAATTTCATGCTTTTAGTATTGTCTAGTACTAGCCACCACGGGGTCTCGAAGGGTTTTAGCGAGTCATTGCTCTTACTTTTTGCCGTGCACTGTCATCGTAAATTTGCAGGGCCTCGTATGAAATGTTACTTTTCCGACCAAAATGCGCGTCTTTTGGCTCTTCCGCAACACAGCTAACTTCGTATTTCTGTCGAATCTTCAAAGCATATTTCTCAGTGTAGGCATTTGTTCCAAAATGATTTGCATTAGCCACTTATACTGTTTCATTGAGCATATTTATTGTTAACAAATCAAACGAATAAGTTGCTTGTACTACAGGATATTGCCACTTAACAAGATCGCTTCCTCGGTAGATCTACAACCTCTGACGTATATAGATCAGTGTCTAAAATTGACAAGCCGGTCGGATGACGTCATCGTATACAGGGAGAAGCCAACAGTTTCCCTCGTCTCTGTTGATTGCTGTCTCTGTCTTTTTGTAATCCCGTTGTCTCTTTTATGTATCGTCTGCTTATGTTGAACTCCTTACTTATTATTTTCCCTCCCTCCCTGTGTAAGGTGTGGTTCTTTGTAGTTGTGCGGTCTGGTGACTGACTAATGTTTTGTTTTATTTGTTCTGATACGATTTATCTGTCTTCAGGCGTGGCAGAAGCGGTATTTCGTGCTTGTCGACGCGACGGTGGAGAATGACGGACGGGCGCAGTTGGAGGTAGACGTCCACTGATCATGGTGTCAAACTTATTCATTCTAAAAGTGAACATAAATATTTTAAGTAAACCCTCAGACAGATCAATGCACTAATAGACGTATGAACTTGAAACTCGTCATACAACGTATGCATATAATGATATCGTATGAATACTAATTTTAACGAATCAATGTCAGTGTATCATTCGATTTGTTATATAAGTATAGTCCTTTGTTCTTTTGCGACCATTTATGTTATTTGTATGTGTAGATATCATAAACTTATATTGATGTGTTGTTGTTACTGTCCGCTGGCGGCGCTGTAGATCCACGACTGCGAGGCCGACTGGCGAGAGAGTCGGAGACGACAGAGTGTGACGAACGCCGTCGATCTGCGCAGGTCTGTAGAGAAGCTTTACAGGAGATGGCTGTGAAACCAATTGCGTGCAATAGCAATAGCTAAATATACGAATGGTTCCTAATTGTGTAAATGCTGGTGCTCTGTGTGAATATGTTTAAAACAAACCTCACAATCTCTCAGAAGGACGGGTTTTCTATAATGAACTAAATTAGACTCGATAAACTAAATGT
>CM034542.1:32984135-33038563 GCA_020002185.1 Paraescarpia echinospica | reverse complement strand
GTATTATCTAATAAAAAAAATGGTCGAAATGTATACATGTTGATTCACCAACATATATTCGGATAATATTGTGTAATAAACATTGATGCATTCTGTATTTTAATTGGTTCCAAAGTCCATGGTATGGGCATATAAGTCGTTCACCATGTTTAGTCGTAATGATCCTTGCAATTTTGACAGACAATTGTATATTCTGATGTTTCTTATAATAATAATTATTGCTAAATTCTATCGCAATTGCCGCTCGTATTTGCCCGGCGTTCTATGTTTCCATGGTGAAAGAAAGGTTAAAGCATGGCTTATTCTTGCTGGACACTCGTAACAGTGTTATGCTTTAAAATGCACCGAGGGGAACCAAGATTTCATACCCTACTGGTGGAAAGCAGATTGCCTATGCCTCAGTAACATATGTATGAGAAACGTTAAGATGTGTTTTTTATTGTACTAAACATTTTTGCTCTTAGGTTTGATGCGCAGCAACAGCTGGGGCACGGACAAATCGAAAACTAGTGTGATTTCCATTAAAACTTATTCTATTTCATGAATCTTAACTGGATAATTGGATCAACGATATGCTAACTATGTGCATATTTTTAAGGATCATCATATGTGACATGTTTAGTTAACTAGTTAATCTGCTGCCAAATGTCGTCCAACGCTCGATGGCACACCGGTTATGCTAGATGATCAACACGCCGTTGCCATGGTGTTTGCGGAGTCAGCGTCCCTAGCGACGAGTTGGCGTTTACATTATACTCATCATTTCACATTTTTTTGTAGTTCCAGATAGGAGAAATATTTTGTTCTTAATACATAGCATATCGTTGTTGTGTCGTGCAGCGCCAAACTTCTTGTACGTGACTGTGATTTATAAAGCACACACATACGAATTCAAAATTAATCAGCTGTACAAAAAACCCATTTAAAAGGCCAACATTTTCGCGATATATATATATAAATATATATATGTATCATATACATCATAACCAGAATATTGAAATGATGACGTCACACAGGGGCATAACGTGTGTCCACTGTTACAAGCACTGATCTCTGTATGTAGAGATCAGACGTCACAAGGGTGCTTTGTTGACCCTTTCATGGATCAGCCGAATTCTGTTATATGTTACTGGGTATATATACAATATATATATATATATTATATATATTACATATATATATATATATTATATATATTACATATATATATATATATACATATATATATACATACATATATATATATATATATACATATACATATATAGATATATGTAGTACCCTGTAACACATAACAGAATTAGGCTGATCCATGAAAGTGTCAACAAAGCACCCTTGTGACGTCTGATCTCTACATACAGAGATCAGTGCTTGTAACAGAGGACACACGTTATGCCCCTCTGTGACGTCATCATTTCAATATTCTGGTTATGATCACTAAGGTGATAATCACATTATGCATGCACCCTTCATTTGTCGTAGAGTATAATTAAGAAAATGCCATAGGTAGATTTCAAAAGTGGAGTACACCGCCACAGTATTACAATGTTTCATGGTTTGAATGAATGAATGAATCTCTTAATTAGAGCGTATAATTTACTACAAAGAGAAAAGAAAGAAATAATTCTGCAGTTTCTATTCACTTGCACAATCTATCCGTGTTTGGCCGAAGTTATGCCGCTACGCAGGTATAAGTTGGCCGCTGGACCTAAATGGCACGAGGTGTAATTAATCTGTGAATCGCTAAATGCAGTGGTTAATGATCAGTGTTGAGTATGGTATTGCGTGGTTGTCGTGTCGCTGGCTCGATCGTCACTGTTCTGGTCCTCTTACGTCATACTGGCGTAACGCACCGTTGCTACCCAGTGGAGTCATAACTTCATATGTTCTCGCTCTCTCCCCCCCCCTCTCTCTCTCTCTCTCTCTCTATCTCTCTCTCTCTCTCTCTCTCTCTCTCTCTCTCTCTCTCTCTCTCTCTCTCTCTCTCTCTCTCTCCTCTCTCTCTCACTCTCTCACTCTCTCTCTCTCTCTCTCTCTCTCTCGGCTCTCTCTCTCGGCTCGGCTCGGCTCTCTCTCGGCTCTCTCTCTCCGCTCGGCTCTCTCTCTCTCTCTCTCTCTCTCTCTCTCTCTCTCTCTCTCTCTCTCTCTCTCTCTCTCTCTCTCTCTCTCTCTCTCTCTGCTCTCTCTCTCTCTCTCTCTCTCTCTCTCTCTCTCTCTCTCTCTCTCTCTCTCTGTCTCTTGTCTCTCTCTCTCTCTCTCTCTCTCTCTCTCTCTCCTCTCTCTCTCTCTCTTTTTCTCTCTCTCTGTCTCTCTCTGTCTGTCTGTCTCTCTCTCTCTCTCTCTCTCTCTCTCTCTCTCTCTCTCTCTCTATCCTCTCTCCGGGATGCCGGCTGCTACGAGGCTTGATTAATGTGGATCTTAGTGGCGGTTCCTGACCCTCATTTGTTTATCTGCAATGACCCTGATGGTTCATGCTCAGGGATGTTGCTAATTGATTATATCATGCATTACCAGTTGTTTCTATTTTTATGTTATATGTTCTACTTAATACTTACATGTATATTACTACTTGATTATTTTAACATATTCAATTATTCATAATTGAGCTCTTTTTTTATGTGTGGGTCTAATAAACTTCCGATTCCGTTCCTCTCTCTCTCTCTCTCTCTCTCTCTCTCTCTCTCTCTCTCTCTTTTTCTCTCTCTCTCTCTCTCTCTCTCTCTCTCTCTCTCTCTCTATCTATATATATATATATATATATATATATATATATATATATCTAGCTCTCTTGTTGCATAGTTTACACATTTTCACGGTTGACTGCGTAGATTTGACAAGTTGTGCTATCCTCGCTTGGTATAGCTAGCAACCACTACTTAGAGATCAAATCCAGACAATTAACGAAATCTTACCGTAATACTTCATAGAGCGAGGACTTGTATTCTGTCTTTGCGGCTGCCGACATTCAACCCATGTATTATGTCTTGTTATGATAGATCATGCTACTTAGCTTATTGAGACTATGCTATACGATACGATCAAATCTTCTGTCGACTGCGAATTGGTTTTCACAAAGAATACTTGGATGTTATTTTACTATAATATCGCAATGGCCATTGTTGAGACAAGCACAATAACCGTCTGTTTTATTAGGAATGAAAGGTGCCTCTTCGTTGCGCTACTTTGTATACTATTTTGTAACCGGTGATACAGAAAGCGGCTAGTTCAGTGTGTCTACGCGAGCCGCTGAAGCAGGGAATACTGTAATAGTACCTCTTCTGTGGATAACCGGCCCCTATTTCTCTTTACAACACCAACGTCACTCATGCATAAAACAATAACAACACTGGCAACAACAACAATAACATTAACAACACAAACAACAACCATACTAATAATAACAACAACATTGACAACGACAACAACAACTATTACGTCCAATATAAACGAGGAGAGCGCCATTATCTATGAGATAAAGACGACGGTTTCTTATTTTCAAAATGTCTACCACAATTCGCCATATCACACACGCACAGCGTAATTACATTCAGCCTCCGCCAACGGACAGAGACAACAACCACAAATAGTTCCTAGGTAAATGATGATGGCGTCTGATGTGTGAATTGTTTTGAACATCTAACACAGTTAACGTGTTCTTAACTATTGCAATGGGTCTTTCAATTGGTGGCAACGTTTAGATGCTGGTAGCTCGCGTATTAACATATATTTCAAAAACAGTCACCAAGCTGAGTCGAATTTGAATGGGAGTGCTTTTCTGAAAAATGGATACAGGACATTTTCGTGAATTTCACACACTACTTATGTTGACCTTGTTCCTCTATGGAAGTCGTGAACGAGATTTCTCTACTGTTTCCTGTTTGTGCCAATTTCGTGCGTCTGTTCCAAATGTAACCCCTCTCTTTAATTTCCGTCAGACAGTCTACATGCATTCCTCCTTTTTCTTCCCTTTGGGTTCCGTGTACGAGTAATTGCATGGTGCTACTGGGTAGGGGATTTATTTGTATATGACCAATCTACGTCCTTTGTCCCCATTGCTTCTAACTGGAAGTTGTTTTATGTTTTCCCAGAATGTATTGTTGACATATGTTGTTGTTGTTGTTGTTGTTGTTGTTGTTGCCACTTCAAATTCGTCGTTCCGCCCAGGCATCTATTCATGAAAGTATACACCTTCCAGTGTTTGCTTTGTTTTGTTTCAGGATTTACAACATTGACACAATCGTTCAGTAAGATATCCTCAGTTTGGTAGTCAACCTGACCTGCTCAGCCTTCCAAGTTTTCCTCACTCAACGTGAGGACACCAGCTGTGACGTTTTAGATCCTGGCCATAACGTCTTCTTCTCTCTTCCCATCCTGTTGATGTTACTGCCCATGCTCGTGAGATAGATGGATTTCCCCAGAGTGTCTGTGTTGCTGGTATTGGTGTTGGCTTGCGATTTTTTGTAACAAGAACATCTAAAAATACAGGAGCTGAAACTGAAATTCCGAATACACTATTTTTAGGACACATTATCAATATTTTACGTTACATTAATGAAACATGTCTGCTCAACCAACGGATATCGGCAGCTTATCTTTCCGCGGGAATGCTTTGTCTAATTTGAGTAAATGTTTGTTTTTGTGTGGCGTTCGCTCCAGGTTAATCACGCATGAAGGAGATATGTGCGCAGTGACAGGTGCAGACGAGAGAGAGAGAGCGAGAGAGAGAGAGAGAGAGAGAGAGAGAGAGAGAGAGAGAGAGAGAGAGAGAGAGAGAGAGAGAGAGAGAGAGAGAGAGAGAGAGAGAGAGAGAGAGAGAGGGAGAGAGAGTGAGAGAGAGAGAGAGAGAGAGAGAGAGAGAGAGAGAGAGAGAGAGAGAGAGAGAGAGAGAGAGAGAGAGTTTACCACCGAGGAATTATGATCGTTACGATGAATATCAAATGTTTATGGGTTTTACCTGAAAACAAATGATTCGTACGAACGACAACTTGCATGTCGTCTGACTGTGAAATGTATTGAAATGTCAATGCTTGGCTCACCGATGCGCTGACAGTGTCGTTTGTCATTGTTTAGCTGTCGGTCGAAAAGGTATAAATATTTCAGTCCTTGTTTGGTAACAATTCAATTCATACGATTATATCTGGAGAAATGACTACTAATGTATGGCCGATGAGGATACGATGACAATGGTGTGAATTGTACTTTTTCAAAAAAAAAAACTATTCTTTTTAACCGTAAATGGTTTCCTTGTTGTCATAAACACACACACGCACACAAATACACACATACACACGCGCGGATGCACGCACACACTCGCACACACACGCACACGCACACACACACACATACACACACGTATGCGAGGCATAATTTAAACATTATAGGCGGTGCTGTGACAGTTGCACGTGAATCAATGCCCCCGTCAAAGGGATATTATTAAATTCTTAGTTCCCAACAATATCATAATTTGTTTAGATTCCCCACCTTGCAAACATTGGATATTTTAACGTAAATTGCTGTAAAGACGATTATTTATTTAGCAAACCACGGCTCGTAGCTGGCTAAAGTGAACATTCGACAGAATGGCTCGACCAAACCCAAAACTGAAAGGTTAGTGATGTGTCAATATAGGCAGCACCATCTATTAGCTAAAATAATATTTATCGTTCGTGTCTCGTACACGGACACTCCTCTCTGCAAACCTCTCACGTATATGCTATTCGACGACCCTGCGATATTCGTGCATTCAAGCGGAACGGTCCACTTGTTTCTGATCAACGAACCGGAACAGACTCTCCAAGCTTTAATTGCTGGATCCGCATTCAAGTGCAAAGTCGTTAATTTTGGGCCGGATACAGAACATCGATATTTGAGATATGGCTTAATGACAGCTTTGTCATCGATACATATTTTAAAGCCACACTGGTTAGAGTTGCTCAGAATACGGAGCGGTCCGATGTCATTCTGATGTTATGTATCGACTTGTTGTCAATACTCACGGTAGGCATACACATAGTACGTGGGTAATATATAATCAATGCAGTGCATAGTGTTTAATTGCTATTGATATGTTACGAGTATTAGAATTGATCAATAAACAAGCGAACAAACAAGTAAACAAACAAACTAGAATGTTGTTAGCATAAATGTACTAGGAATTATTAATAAATTATATTGGCATAGGTGATCCCGCTATACAGATTAATCACACACGCACACGCACGCACGCACGCACACATCATACACACACACACAAACACACACACACACACGCACACACACACGCACACACGCACACGCACGCGCACGCGCACGCACACCCACACGCACACGCACACACACGCACGCACGCACACACACCACACACACACACACACACACACACACACACACACACACACACACACACACACACACACACACACACACACAGAGACACAGACACACACACCCACACACACACCCACACACACACCCACACGCACACGCACACGCACACACACACACAAGCCAAAGAAGAAATCCACGTACAAAGGACACCCACAAGCAAAACATAATCCTCAATATGTCACGTAACAACATCGATTATCAATAGCTGCCACTTGAAGCAGGTAACAACACGGTTGACAGCGTTCTCTTTGTGCTCGACCACAGTTCGACCATTTGAAAGATATAATTATAGCTCTATTTCGTCGGTATAGCTTTGTTTATAACTTCATAAATGCACATGTACACGAAATTATACCCACACGAAGAGTACACACACTGTTGTCACGCGTGGCACGGCGTAGTGCTCTAACAAATTGTGCACGTGGTCGTCACCTGATAATTACTAACGCCAATATGTATTATCTCGTGGGAATATCATCTGTTGTTGGCTAATCTGTATTGGTATGGTAGTGCCTACAGGGCAAATGTTTAACACCAATCTCATTAAAGCATCCGCGGTGTCTATCTTTGTTTACTACGCCATTATATTACACGCTGATTGTTATTATATAGGCCTTCACGTTAGTTGCCGTAACACGTTCAAGACAAATGCTTTGAGTGTCTGCCAAGATGTTTCATAACACGAGTACATTGTGATATTATGTATTTCGTACATACGTTTCTACAGATGTGTGACCCTCGTGATCTCCATGTAAAGGCCTACGAAGCAGTTTGAGTTTGATGCCTGACATAACCTTCAGACAGGATTCATTCGCACTGTATATACACGATATGATATACATAATATACATGGTCGGTTGGAGATAGAACATATTTTTAACTAAAGATTTCCTTGCTTCCTTGTGTGGGATTAGTTGCTTCGTTTGCACGATAGAAAGGATCCACTGTTTCCACTATTTCTCCCGAAAGACACTACTAAAGTGGGATGATCGAAGATATTCATGTCTCGAAACAGCAGGAGGTGGATTTGAACTCCGATCTTGTCGATTGATTGTCCGATGCTCTGGACCTCCGCTCCACACGCAGTTGTTACTTGTTCACGAAATAAGCACAGCAGAACGTTTTGTGTAGGTAAGATTTATTCAATCTAGGCGAAATACCGCCCACATCAACAACTTGCAGAGAAGATATGCTCTCCACCAGTTGGCGCCCAAACCTACTCCACCTCGTAGCAGCAACCAGAGCTCCTGTACTGTGAGTATGTAAGTAAGTATTGCACATATACAAGTCAATCAAAGAATAATGTGTACGAGGCGTCCTTCTGCATGTTGACGTGTATTGACGATTATAAGCATGGCGACGGATCGGGTAAGGAACGTAACGATCTGCACGTACTGCCAATAAAGTCAACACGTTTAGACAGTCCAAGAAACATTCAGTGTAACAACCATTTCTGTTGTTAGTAACTAATGTAGCTTAAGTTCCCATTTTGAAACCACCAAACCCTTCCAAATATTAATTACTGGTCCGCCAATCAAATATATATACCTCACCAACCCAAGGCCTAATCACCCAATCTCACCCACAGTCACAAGTCTAAACCCTCGCCCACTTAACCATTCATCCATCCTCAAACGGAAACACATCCATCCATCCATCCATCCATCCATCCATCCATCCATCCATCCATCCATCCATCCATCCATCCATCCATCCATCCATCCACTCATATATTCGTACATCCATTCATACCTGCATCCACCCCCCCCCCCACCCACCCACCCCCCCCCCCACCCACCACCCACCCACCCACCCACCCACCCACCCACCCACCCACCCACCCACCCACCCACCCACCCACCCACCCACCCACCCACCCACCCACCCACCCACCCACCCACCCACCCACCCACCCACCCACCTACCTACCCACCCACTAACTCGATGCTACAGTCACAAAAATGGCGTGCACCTGTTCTTTTGCCCACCAACAAAACTTCTCACGGAACAATTCAGCCGTGCGACAATTACTGCACGAATACACATTTCACTTAACACTCTTCAAATCCGCAAGCGCAATATTATACCTGGCAGATTGTTTGTTACAACCTGGCAGAATGCTTGATGATTTCACCAAAATTATCTTTGAACGTAAACAGATAACATTTGCAGCCCAAGTGATTTGCACCATTGCGCGTGAAAAACTGTAATCTTGGAATCAATGGACTGTTCCGCTTCTGCAAGCTACAGACAATGGCGATGTTTCCGGAACGAGCCGTGCTCCAGTCAAGCATGAAACGCGTTATGAACCACGTCAGAGGCTACATCAGACTATAAGTATCTACTCAATAATTAACGTTGTGTTTAGGAGCCATCGTCCGTAACGATTTTGTTATGATGTACAAGTGCTGCTCTGTTAATGACTGGGGTTGTATTGAGAAGAACCAACGCTTAGATTCCCAGGCGGAAATAAACCGACGTCCTTTGTTCCTAATTTTTTTATTTTATGGTTTTAATACTACGATCAATATGTTGAACGTACGCTTCTCGCCAAGTTGTGTTTCATACGCCAATACAGAGTACGCGATTTGAAAGTTGCGCTCACGAAACGTATACAAAACATTCAAATAGTTTACGCAGTGAATGTGGAGTCAGGCGACGCTAACCGCAAGTTTATGGAATTTGGGAACGATCAGCATGATTTCCCAAATGAAGACCGCAAGTGGGGCGAAATAAACCGATCCAGGGAACTTCCTGCTAATCATTACTAACTCCAGCTTGATTTAGATTCCGGGCAGTTGAACAAACCAAGTCGCTTTAACTGTTAAGCAAGATCAGTCTACAAAAAACTCTATACATTACGCTTTACGGGGCTGGGACGTTGTGACTTGAAAGGCATTTGCAAAACAGAAAACAATGCTTTAGAGGAACACAGTTAGTGGCAAGATGGACACAACAATTTCACAATCCGCACAATGAGCGATATCTGGTAGCAAAGGTAGTGAGGGGAAATTGACTCACTCACTCACTCACTCACTCACTCACTCACTCACTCACTCACTCACTCACTCACTCACTCACTCACTCACTCACTCACTCACTCACTCACTCACTCACTCACTCACTCACTCACTCATTCCCTCACTCACTCACTCACTCACTCACTCACTCACTCACTCACTCACTCACTCACTCACTCACTCACTCCCTCACTCCCTCACTCACTCACTCACTCACTCACTCACTCACTCACTCACTCACTCACTCACTCACTCACTCACTCACTCACTCACTCACTCACTCACTCACTCACTCACTCACTCACTCACTCACTAACTCACTCACTCGCTCGCTCACTCACTCACTCACTCACGTTAGGAGGTTTCCACGGTGAGCTTATTCCTTCTGGGACGGTTGTGGGCTGCATGGCGTAACTCCCTTGGGTGTAGACCCGTCCACTCTCGGATGTCGTCCATTTATATTGCTTGTGGCCTTCTCGTTTTCTGCCACCTTTGACCGTGCCTTGTAGTATATCATTGACAAGTGTGTTGTGTTTGGTTGCATGGCCGAACCATTGGAGTTTCCGGCGCTTCACTGAAGTCAAAAGCGGTTCTAAAGGAAGAAAAGAATCTTTTTGAAAAAATTCACAACAAATGCGGATATCTTTCTTTCGGACTTGGCTTTCAATGTCCATCTTTTGCATCCGTATGTCAGCACTGAAACAATCATGCTTTTGGGGAGTCGAATCTTTGTTTGGAGCAGTTCTTTATGTTGCTTCTCGAGTCTTGCTGTCGATGACTTGCCAGGTTTACCCGCGTGCGTATTTCATGTTGAGGCAGTGTTCCGAGGTTATCATCTGAGCTCAATATTCGCATATGAAGAGTTCTTCAAAATACTCAAACCGTCTCTCAAGTACTGCCTTTTTTCCGTAAGGAGGGTGCCGTTCTTGTTCTCGATGTTTTGATGATTGTCCTGACATTTTTGGTGAGGGCTTTCAAGGTGGCATAAGCCTGTCTGCTGCTGTTTCCCTTCATTCTATTCTCTATATGAGTGCACCTTTCGTCGATCCAGTCGTCCTTTGCTTTCCTCTTTGATTTTCTGATGTCTTTGTTTCTCGGTATTGTTTATGTACTTCTATATGGGTGGATCTTTTCTTTTTTAACTCTCATCTCTTGTTACAAAGGATCATTACATCGTCAGGTACCTACGGTTGTAGCTTGACCTTCGGTTGGCCTAGGACTACCATATATCAGCGGTGTCGCGCGGCAAACAAACACGGTGCAAAAATATACTGTTGAGCTTGCGTGTCCGTCAGCCGTGCTATTGAATCAAATGCGTATTTGGAGCACTGTATAGAATCAGTCGATGCTAACGATATTTGATGTTGATGGAATTTTATGTTTACGGCATAAACACATTAACGTATTCAACAATGTTCACATCGTACACACGATCACCAATAGAAAAACACCAAACACTGATATCACTCGATCAGACGTGTTTAATATTACAATAACAATCTTAATACACACACCACCAACCAACAACGATGTGTTTTAACGACAGCATAATTGTAACGCTTGAAAATAATGTCATACCTTGCATTTTTATACAGTATTTGTTACCGGGAAGGATTTTCCATTGTTACAAAATGTGTATCGGATTCCAGTATCCCTTCCAATTTCTCAACACCAAACCTACATCCGACGAGAAAGACTACGATTTCAAACACCATCAGGGGTAGAAGCGAGAAAAGTGTGTGTACACAACATTCCGCATTTAAGTTAATTTCTCAATAACATTACATACTATTTATATTATAAAGATAAAACGCACGCGAAACACACATTTGACAATACTGATAACAATAAAATACTTGCGGTACACATGCGAATGACTGTTTCACAATACTGATGACATGAAGCTACTGGTTGCACGCTTCAGGCACACATACAGTTCAATCATTAACCAGCGACAAATCGACTACAT
The DNA here is from genome assembly GCA_020002185.1 of Paraescarpia echinospica. Classification (NCBI taxonomy): domain Eukaryota; kingdom Metazoa; phylum Annelida; class Polychaeta; order Sabellida; family Siboglinidae; genus Paraescarpia; species Paraescarpia echinospica. The sequence continues at coordinate 33,027,187 of CM034542.1, read as the reverse complement.
TACGTTATTTCGTACTGTTTGATCTCCTTGTGAATACTGTTTTCGAAATATCGAATGTTTTGAATATAACACGCAACACGCTGCAGATTAGCACACCTTCGTTGAGACCATCGGGAATAACACTTCTTACACAACTAATGAAACGTAATTAATTCTGAGGTGAGTATAATTTTGAATAATCTATTCGATGGCTCAATATTAATATTGATGTGGTGCACACTGACTGTGAAAAGTGATTACATTTCTCGAGTTTGTGGTATTGAAATAAATATACTGGCTGCACTCAGCTTTAGGTTATAAGTTTCTCTACTCCTTGTTCCCGGCTATAAAGGAGTGAGGGTCAGGTAAGTACTGCCGAACCACTCGCTGTGTTTTTCCTTTCCAAAGTTGTTTATCCCTAGCTCCCCCTCTCCATCTTTCATCCTACCCTGATCGGCCCATGTCCCTCCGCACGCAGTCTTCCCGATAAACACGTTAGTAAGTACTGTTCCCAAATGTATTCAATTGTAGTTAATGCAACAAAGACAGATTAAAAGATTACCATCAAAATCATACATACAGATATATACCAACCGGTTCCATAATCATAGAAAACGACTCATTGCATAACGCACTGCACGCAATGAAATGGTTTAATCACCAAATAAAAACCTCCTTTCCAGGTCGTGTATTAACGACCGTGACGCATCATTCATAATGGGCAAATGTACGCATTGTTGACGTATGCCGTAGCGTGTTTTCGTTCGGAAATATTCGATTTCGTATAACGCAAAGGATCATGAGTCACTCATGAAAAGGATATTTTAATACAATTTGATATACAATGTTATTGAAACCAAGGTGAATGTGTAGGCCTACACTTAAGTCATACATTATTACACACACACACACACACACGCACACACGCACGCACGCACGCACGCACGCACACACACACATACACTGTATAAATACGAAATCTCCCTCTCTCTCTCTCTCTCTCTCTCTCTCTCTCTCTCTCTCTCTCTCTCTCTCTCTCTCTCTCTCTCTCTCTCTCTCTCTCTTTCTCTCTCTCTCTCTTTCTTTCATTGTAATACACCCATACACCGCCTGACCTCCCGTCACGCGACAATGTTAGATTAATATATCATTATAAATATTTTACATCATAACTGAAAGCGACACGAACATGGCTCGGCGTCCAATTCATCACAACTCATTTACGTTAGAAACCATGGAATCGATAAGATATGTAATAAGGATTTATTCGATTTCCGGACCAGCTTTTTACTACCTAAGCCTGGCCGATCATCGTTCTTTATCTAAGAACTATGTAATGGTCACAAAGAATTACATTAATTGTTGCTAATGATTTGTTAGCACTTGGAATTTCCTTATAATAACTTTAGTAAAACAGCATGGCCATGTTGAATTTTCTCTATTTTCACTAATGACGTGTGATGATAGTAGAACAACCCAGTGTGCTACAATGTTACAGTGACGTCATCGCGTTCCCCGCAAACAACACGGCCAACATCCGGTTCTCAGTCCCGAATGTCCGTGCTGCATTATCGAGCACAGCCGACAGAAGCACACTCCAGAGCACGCATTCGATTCATTGTTGCGTGATTTTTACTTTTCTCTCTGTCAGTAAAAGCAGGCGGAAAGTTGAATAAAATATTCAGATGTATTGATTCAAGGAGCGAGATTTATCGAAATTTCCAGAGTAATCACGCCAGTCTCACTAGCGAGGCCTCCACGCGTATTTCCACACTGACACTGACACGGACATTTACTCACTCACCCACTCACTCGCTCGCTCGCATGCATCCTCACTCATCCACTCATCCACTCATCCACTCATCCACTCATCCACTCATCCACTCATCCACTCATCCACTCATCCACTCATCCATTCATCCACTCATTCACACATTCAATAATTAGCTCAATAACTCTTTTTTACATTCACTCATTCACTCAATCATTCATTAATTCACTCAGTCATTCATTCATTCATTCAATCAGCATACTCTCGCATACTCCCACTCACTCGCACTCACGCATCCGCACGTACAAGCACTCGCGCGCGTGCCAGCACACGCACGTACACACGCAAGCAAACACGCATACGCACACCCACCCAACAACCCACATACTCACACGTACACACACGCGCTCACGCATACGGTCACGCACACGAACATAGGCGCACACAGACTATGACATTACTTTAATATATATCTGCGTCAGAGATGAGTGGCAGAGTGTAGGTGGAGTGCCTGATTCCCATGTACGACCCCCCGCGTACAGTGCGTGGTTTCTCGGGGTTGTAGGCCCCGGGTCCCGGGTTCTCCTTCGCCGAATTGTACGTCCTGAAGCGGGTCCGCGGCTGCATCGAGTAGCTGCTAGACTTGACCCTGTAGACGCTGGCATCAGTGATCCCGTAGCCCGCCGGACCTGGGGTGCCTTTCTTCGCTTGTTCATATTGGAAGTTGCCGTGGTTGGTGCGTCCACGCAGAGACCAGTGGGGGGCGCCCCGCTTAGCCACGCCCACTGAAACAGACACCCGATCTATTGTATTACTAACCCCAACTGGAGATGTGCTTTATACAGATAACACATGTCCCCAACTACTTTGCAATTATTTCGAAATACTAATTCAGTAATTGTAATAATAGTAATAATAAAAGCTATAACAATATTACAAACGTAATGCAGTGTTAACGACATCATGTCATGTGCACTCCCTCACTGACTCATTTTTACGTTTATTTATTTCCACCAGCCCCCCATCTGTCTGTTTCATCACCTTCCTCCCTCTCTCCCTCCAACATTCCCACCCTCACACCCAATAAGACAAACACATACTTTCATTTGAGGGACTCTCCACGTGACCTACTACCTAGCATCCAGGGCCGTCAAACTTGCAAAATGGCTGACGCATTTGCGAATCTGTCATTGAACATAGTTTCTTAAAATTCCCGCGCCGCATGTTTTTAATTGCAACAACACAGGACAAAGTTTAAGCGAGAACTGTATACGGAAAACATTCATCGGGCGGATGTCATGCCGGCCTAATAATGTAAATCACATGTATACATTGTTGGTACTACAACGATTGACGGAAGTCACGTGCATAATGATATGACGTACATTGACCGAGGGTGTCTGGCAGGGAATAGCTGTTGGGGGGAGGCGCCTCGTGCTTAAATCCCCTCCTCGTCTGGGCAGACATCGTGATGGAAGGCACGTAGTTCTCCTTGCTGAGAACGCCTGCCTTGGTGGCGTGGGCGTCGTAGGCGCCAGGACCCGGTGATACCTCGATACCTGCAGAGGAGATGGAGAGGTGTTTGACAGTTAAGAACCTTTAACAAAACTGTCATTAAAAGCAACAAACTCCAAACGACATTAACATTTTAGTCGTTGGTTGGCTAGACTCTTGTAGGTTGTTGTTTGCTTCGTATTCGTTAGCTGTTGGTTGTTGTCTGATTGGAAAGCTTCTAGTCGAACATGTTAACTGATCGGCTGATCCTTTGGTTTTTGATACGCGATTTGACATTTGGTTATGTCGTATTTGTTGAACCGTCTAACTGTGTGGCTGATTGGTGTATCCTGATGGTCCAGCATTGGGATGCAGCATATTCGGCTGATAGACTCGTTGGTCGGTTTTATTATGTGTGTGGGTATTCGTGGAAACACCACTTAACAACGTGGGAGGGCTTGACCACAGAGATGACATTGGTCAACATGAAAATCTGAACTCATCCCCCGGGACCAATTGCAGTGATAATGGCTAATTAACTATTTAATAATTCAATACCATAAGTACCGGTCATTAAAACATCAAACAGATTTGATTTCATAAAAACGTACACAACACTAAAACCAACGATGGTGCAATATGACCAGAAGAGGATTTACATCGTTATTGAACGTCAAAATACGTATATGATCAGCAACAGTTCTGGTCATGCGATAACCGCATGGAAGGTTAATCTGGTGAGCCGGTATCGACGAAGTTGTCATGCATGAGTGTACTGTACCACGGCCGAGTGAAAGCAGCAGTCAGATCCACTCACAGAGGAGGAGCAAACAGGACATTGGGAGTCAATACGTGCGAGCATCAATAATGCACGGAGCTGATGTTTTCAGTACATTGATGGCCGATATGCCAGATAAACCCGCTTGGTAAATTGACAAAATTTGAGTGCTGTATCTCTAGATCATTAAACGATGTAATTAGCTAAATTATATTTAACATGATATATCGATATTATTGTTGTCGATATTCGTGAGGTGTCTGGAAACTTCTACATTTTGTTCTAACTAAATACGGCTACATTCCTGGTATTGTTAGATACGTGCTGTCTTCTCAATGGTATCTAACTGCAAAACATTTTGCTGGCAGTGGCTAGAATGCGAACAATGTAGCGTACGCAAATAAAGCATTTGTGAACAGTATGAGCCAACCTTTGGTGGGAGGGCGACTTTGGATGGAATATGCAGGTTTCTGCTGTCTGCCCGTGCGTGTCTGTTGGGCATCAATCGTGTACTGCGGCGCACCGGGGACGTCGTTTCTCGGCGCTAGCAAACAAAAATAATGCACATGTTGAGAGCTTTAGAGGAAATCCAAACAATAACAAAATAACATCGAATTGGACTGCTTTTATTGACAGTATCTTTGTGATATAGATTAGTCTGTATAAAACAAAGATACTCTTTATCAAAATAGTCCAATTCCTTTTTTTTTTTTAAATACATTTGTTTTAGATTATGTATGTGTGTATGTGTGTGTGTGTGTGTGTGTGTGTGTGTGTGTGTGCTCGCGCGCGCCACTAATGTAAACACATAAAGACACACTCTCCCTCTCTCTTTCTCCCTGTCTCTTTCTTTGTTCGTTGTGTCTCTTTATATCTCTCCATCTCTTTCTTCGCTCTCAATCTCGCTCTCGCTCGCTGTCTCTCTCTCTCTCTCTCTCTCTCTCTCTCTCTCTCTCTCTCTCTCTCTCTCTCTCTCTCTCTCTCTCTCTCTCTCTCTCTCTCTGTCTCTCTCTCTGTCTCTCTCTCTCTCTCTCTCTCTCTCTCTGTCTCTCTCTCTCTCTCTCTCTCTCTCTCTCTCTCTCTCTCTCTCTCTCTGTCTCTCTCTCTGTCTGTCTCTCTCTCTCTCTCTCTCTCTCTCTCTCTCTCTCTCTCTCTCTCTCTCTCTCTATATATATATATATATATATATATATCTCCCTCTCTCTCTCTCTCTCTCGCTCCCTGACAACACTTACAACTTTACAAAATAGTCAACCATAGTACATCAACCATCTACACACGTACATTAACTGCTTAGATTGTGAACATCTATATGTTATAATGTCACTACTAACTGGTAGCATTTTTGTTAGATTTGAATTATTCCGAGGAGCAGTTATGACACAAGAATGTTGAATTGATGAGCATGAAACAATAGTAGTACACAATTGCTGGTGAGAGACAACTTGATCGAATGTCAAATCAAAGCGATGTTTGCGATATGCTATGTGATTAACAATTATATAAATGACAAGACTCAGAACCTACGTTTAGTTCGTTGTCTAAGCGAGTAGCCGGGTGCTTTCTCTTTCGTCGTGCAGTGGTCTGTCTCTCCAATCAGCGGCCTCAAACCGTATGCAAGTGGACCGGGTCCTGATGCAGGCAAAGTGAGTAAGCTTCACATGATCATCGCATCATAACCACACTACTGATGACACTTAGCCAAGTATAGTTCCTTAAACATCAGTACAGTTCCTTGAACGTATTAGCAATATTATTCCTTATATGCGTTGGTTGTCTCTGCTTTATAGTCGCGGAGTTAGTATTGTTCACTTGTTCTCCCAAGACGTACGCGTATTATTAATATTGGAAACAACGCTGTGTATTTTTCCTTAACATGATGTTAAACTGGTTTATTGATATCAATAATATTGTTCTTCAAAGACACATCCTTTTTTGTTTACAGTTATTATGTATAAATCACTGTTAAAACGTCATTAGTATACATTATATATATATATATATATATATATATACGTATATATATATATATATATTTATTTATTTATTTATACGTACACACACCTATAATTATTATAATAGTACTGTACATGTAAAATATTTAAAGTGACCATTCACATGATTATTCAGATCCTCTGTCAGTTTATTTGTCACACACAATAAAGCTAATTTCCTAGACCGCCTGTGGTTTTGCCTGAAGCAATATGTAGTACCAATAACAAGCAAACCATCCCATATAGTCATACAACATACCTGTAAATTCGGCCGATATGGGCCCTCTTCGTTCCGTTGTCGTCATGACGCCTGATATGTTATCTGATATTGTAACTGAAACGTGTTGTCTGATGAAAACTAAGACCCTTTCGGCAAACAGGTGTCCCACAACGCAGCCTTCAAGTAGATGCACAACCTGCTGTGAAATCTCGACAGGTCGATAGGCAGCATGAAGCGGTTTGGCTCGCAAACGTGATGAATTAATGATTAGCCAAATCAGTCGCAAGGAGACGATTCCTATGCCAACTACGATCACGTGACCATGAAGCATCTGGTTCGCGGCCACCCGCGTTTCGATATGATAAACATTAACGAATTTGCGCGGGTCATCATCGCAGAATTAACACGTAATTAACATGTGATGATAGGTACTAGTTTATGTTGAAATATGATAGTAGCGTATAACGATGTTACAACAAACTCATGTCGAGCTTATAAAGAGACGTTTCAATGGTTATTACTGACTCGTCACTTTTGTTAGGTTATTTGGCTCGTGCGATTAATTATATACCTTCTTGTTTCGATAATACTCGCTGCCATTTATCGGAGAATTAAAGACAATCGCTCACCGAGGGCGCATTATCCCTCGTGTTACGCTGTTTACGAATAGTTCATGGACACCCTTGAAAGCAAGACTCACCCTTCGATCAACTGTAGTAATTTGTCAATCGTCAACTGTTGGTTAGAGGCGCTTAATAGTAATGAGAAAATGCAAGGTAAAGAAGGCAGGTATTCTGTTGACGACGGAAACTCTTTATACTACCTGTTAACATCGACTGAATTCCATGTAGTCGATCCAGAAATAGAGGAAATCTTACTGCCAAAAATAATTTGTTTGTTTCCGTGCCATTTCATAAACGTAATGTGTTCCTTGACTTATACTTGACTTAAATGAATAGTCCAACCTGACCCCTGGCTGTGATACACCCTCCATCTTAGTTTAGCCAGAGAACGTCACTCTGCTTTTACCTGCTAAAGTCCAGTGTCATGTTCGATTTGGTCGCTCCATCTCTTCCGTGGTCTTCCTCGTTTTCCTCTGTCCTTTAATGTCTTGCTTGAAAGTTATGTTAACGAGGTTTTCGATTTGTGTTCGGCAAACATGCTCTGACACTGGATTCTTCTATATTTGATGATATCGCAGATGGATTCAATGGTGAATGTCTCCTCTCTGATCTGGTTATTTTTATTATCTATATGCCCTTGTAACACCAAGGAAACGCATCTCAAGAACGTCAATAGACTGTCTCTTGTGATTGCAGTAGCTGTAGGCAGAATATAGCTTGGCTTTCAGTCTTGCTGACATGCCTTTTTTTCTCGAAAATATGAAATCTCTGAAGCTACCAAATAAAAAGGATGCTGATGCTACGGCTATTTATCTATTAACTTATGTCTCTGCCTAAAGAGCACTATCTGGGGAACAAATACAACTCTTCCACAGACGCGAGTTCTTTGTTTTCTTGAACAATGTATGTTAATTATGTTTGTCTGAAGCAGTATGACCTTGCAGTTGGAAAGGTTGATATCCATACTTCATTTGCAAGTTGCTTTTAATACTTCTAGAAGACAGTAGACATTAGTGTTGTGTAATTTCCTTGTCTAATGTCAACGCTGTGGTATGTATCTAGGTTGAACTCTTTGGATAAGGTCTTTAGCTATGACGAACTACACGAACGCACTGAACACGATAGATTTATAGCAGGCAGCCCTGCCTCACTTCTATTTCCACTGTTTTCTATAAATATATATATATATAAATATATATATATATATATATAAATATATATATATATATATATATATATATTTATATATATATATATTTATAGAAAACAGTGGAAATAGAAGTGAGGCAGGGCTGCCTGCTATAAATCTATCGTGTTCAGTGCGTTCGTGTAGTTCGTCATAGCTAAATACCTTATTGCGTTGGTGTGTGTGCGCGTGCGTGCGTGTGAGTGCTTGCGTGCGTGTGTGCGTGCGGGCGTGTGTGTGTGGGTGTGAGCGTTGCTGTGTGTGTGTGCGTTGGTGTGTGCGTGTGTGTGTGTGTGTGTGTGTGTGTGTGTGTGTGCGAGTGTGTGAGTGCGCGCGTCCGTGCGTGCGTGCGTGCGTGCGTGCGTACGCGTCTGATGTGGGTGTTCGACGACAAAACGTAAACAGTACCGGCGAGCATACATGTACCGGTAGCCTCGAGGTGGCGCCACCATTTCTCGATGTCTTCTTGGCAAGTGCGAGTAAATCGATCGCAATGTCAAGTGGATCGGGATATGTGCATTCCTGAATTATTTCGAGAAAAAAATAATCACCCTAGAATCCAATACAACGTGATAGCCCGTTGGCGCAAATGTGTTGTTTAGTTTTGGTGAAATCGTCGGATGATGAAAAGCCTATTGCATTATGTTTTTACCATATTCTGTCAATATACTGCGAAAAGGACATCAGTAGTTCAACAATAAAACAATACACTGCAATACAAGGCTACAGGATAAATACTTTCACAAGTAACCCATTCTAAGGAAGACCGTAATTTGCTTTTTATTTTAGCAAACGTGCATGCCCTTTTATCAATCCAGTTGCAAATATCACTTTAATTATCCACACACAACATATTAGAATATCCACAAAATAGATCCTCGATGGACCAGATTGAATTGAGGTGGGAGCCTTAAAACATAGGTTTCTACTACGGCCTCGTTTGTAAATAACGAATGTTATAATACACACTAGCGTACGTCCACCCGTGGAGCAACAAACTGATAGCAGTAAGTGTTAGCATTACAGTGTTTTAAAAGTAAACATGTTCCCAAGAGACAAGGACATTTTATTCTGGCTGCCTCCAAATACTGTACTGCATTCAGCAACTAATAATTTTACAAGAACTCCGCAATAACGCCATCTAGGCAATGACTGCCAATTCAGTGTGTCCATTGAAAAAGTACGAAAGATTAAACAACGTCTTTGCTCAAATGCGTCGCCAACTAGAAGATGAGACGCCATCGATCAAAGGAAGCAAATGGATGTTGAAAGAGGCAAGTGGACCTCGGCACCTAGGAGGAGATTAAGATGCAAAGCTCAAACATTTGCGTGTTAATATACACATTCTATATTTGTATTATTTGCAACTTGTAATTTTTATATAACGTATAGCGGCGTTGTTCTACGTGAAACAAACTCGAAGACGTCATATGTGAAATATGGGGATTGAGCAGCCGTAAATACAATGGCAGTTCTACTGGGGATGTAACTGCGAATAAACTGGCGCACTTAGAGAATTTTTTATACCGTCGCATCATTAGGTTATAATCGATAGTACTATCCTCGGCCATTATCGTTAAAACGGTATTCTGATGAGTTCCTAGAAGCCATTATGTGCTACTTGTAGGATGTTAAGGGGGTCACGAACAATTTAGACTCAATAAAATACTGTAACAAGTCGTCAGCTGAAAAAGCGAAATGCCAACGGAAATTGTGCTTATAAAATATACATAAATAACAGCAAAACCGCTTCTATCTATCGACAATCTAAGAATCTGTTATTTGTGTAGTCCTCTACTAATGCAATTACTCAACATTATTACCGTTCCTAGGCTTTGTTTGTTATTACCCATCTACAAAACTGCACTTTCACATTAATGATTGTGTAGGTTTTTCCTGCCAAAAATACCACTGATGCGAGCTTTCGATTGCAGTCCTAGCTGTGATAAGGTGTGTTAATATGCCGCATTTGTCAGTGAGTAATTATGCATGAGGTACTTTGGTTTTCGTCATAGGTACAGAATATTCGTTTGTACGTGTATTTGATCATTGTAAAGACTGGAGTACCACCAACGTGCATTCGCATTTCATAAATCAGATTGCACCAATCAGCGCAGTACTGCTGGTGGATTAGTTAATCATATTTATATCGATGTGAAGCATTTGTCATACAACGGAACATACAGTGCGTAATAAGTACTGCTAGTCCTATACTTTTATACTTTGCTATGATTTTGATTAATACCATTATAAATGGCAACGTTTGCATTATGGATACACATATTGCATTATGACAATAACTTTGTCTGGTTAATTCCCTTGCTTTGGTAGTTTAGCCTTTAGTGGACGACTATGATATTATCTATGCGTTTGATTTCTTCGGACATAATTGTTTTGTGGTTTGGTTATTGTCATTGCTATGACACTGCGACACACGATAATCTTACACAGCAATGTCGCACATTAACACAAAATCGTTGTGATGCAGCCTTGTGCCACTCGTACAAGCTATATGGAGATCGCACAATAATCCTGTCTGGCACCATACAAACAACAGCAGACGTACCAAACGTACTTGCTCGTTCCCCTGCACGACTATGAAACAAACTCCCAATTCCCAGGAATAGGCCTAGTCTCGGTGGCTTTGAAACTTGTGCACCCGTTGTCCTACCAAAGTACTAAGGGTGACATTCGTCGTTGGACTACGCACGCGTTGACGCGCTCAGTGACAAGCTACTCAGCACACGGCGCGTGTTACTTGTCGTTAGATCTTGTCTCTGTCTTGATCATTGTGTAGACATGATACTCAACGTGAACCCGAAGTCAGGAGAGTGGTGTCAACAAGGTGAAGCCCCGTACATGCTAATGGTTCAATGTCATCGCACATGATTGGACGCATGTAAGCCGGAAGCCAATGCAATAACCACCAACCAACACAAATGTAGACTTCTCAACGTTAGCTCTCATGATAACGATGACCAAGTGAACGTGTTTAGTCTCAACTGGACGTCTTCATGTCTCAGTGTAGGCTACTCTGTTTTAGTCACGTCTTCATGTTGCAATCAACGCATGCCACCGTAACATAAATTGTATTCGTTAATGCGACAGTTTTGGCTTGCAAGGTTTTGTAAGTGATACTTTTATGCAATGATATGTGTCAATGCAATGACTAGGTTGTAATGTGTTCTGCATTAACGCAACATTAGGCAATATTCTGTATTGACACTGCACCATGCAATGTTCTGTCATAACACTGCAATATTCTTCCTTCGCATATATACTTAATCGCGTAACCTGCTGCCTTTTGGAACCAACGCAACGATAATGTAAACATGCGTGTCAACCCAATATCCTCACGATGCGAAGTGTTTCTATGTGTCCGCCAATACACCTGTCAACGGTAGCCTACTTCTCTTTCAAGACGTCGTCCGCTAGACTCCATTCTGTGGTCCCGATTGCGTCGCATCCTGTGTTATTGCAATGTCAACGTCGCTTCCTGATGATGACATCTCCTGCCGAGCCATTGCATCTGCAAGAAAAGACAACATCATTGTTATGATGGACAAACGGTTAATTACATTTTAGTTAGACATTGTCATTTTAGCTACACATTGTCTGACGTTGTGTGTAGAAATAATAAACTAAGACCGATTAATCTGTACTGACCCTGAAAAGAGCTGCTGCCTCGATGCCATATGTTATCTTAAAGGGAATAAAAACATATATTGCTTGAATTTATGTTATATTACATCCTGCTATCTATTTCCACGTCCACCAAGCCAAAAATATCAAAAAAAATCAATGAATTAGAAATTCCACATTTTATGCTGTACATCCGGACATTTTCGATATTTTTGGCGCGCTTTTCGGGATGCCGAGATGTGACGTCACTTATGACTCAAACTCGCATCAGGCCGACCCTTTCCATGCATTCAGAGCATGTTTACAAGTATAGCTTTTGGGTCGAAACGAGAGTCAGAATGAGTTATTGTGCAATTTTCCGAAGTAATACAAACACTAGTCATCATAGAGGAACAAGCAGTTATCTTACGGTTCCACATGAATCAAAACAACGTATGCGAATGGGCCTACAAGTCGACTAGGTTTCGCCGAGCATGGGCTCGTTTTGAGAATAATTACAGTGTATATCGAATGGAACCAACGGGAGATAATCTACACCAATAATCATACATAGCAAACATATATTGTATCCAGTTACATAAAGTAACGTGTATAATCTCATAATATCACTAGAATATCGATATATGAAGGAGTTGTACAATTTACCATAACAACTTAAATCAGTTAAACAAATTCCGCTGGTCCCGGTAGCTCAGTGGGTAGGCGCGTTGGTTAATTGTCGTTTATTTTACAATCGGGCGACGCCGGTTCAATCCTGACAGCATGCAAACTATTGATTTTCTTTACACTTTTTTTGTTTATATTTTCACGAAGTAATATAAACCAAATCATTTAGTATACTATGATGCACTGTTTGTAAATAATTTTTATTTTGTAGTAATTATTTATTCGCCACAAAAATGAAAATATGGTCATTATATAACGATGTTTCTAAATTTTATTTATTCAAACAAATATAATGTAATGGATATCTAATTTATTAATTGTAAATATATTGTACAGTAATATATTGTAATTATATATGTGAAAACAGATTGTGATCTGTCTGGATAAATACAATTTAGAAACATCGTTGTATATAATGACCATATTTTCATTTTTGTGGCGAATAAATAATTACTACAAAAAATAAAATATTTACAAACAGTGCATCATATTAAATTATATTACTTTGAACATAAACAAAAGTGTAAAAAAAAAATCCATGCTGTCAGTGAAGTCGATTGGGAACCAACGTTTACCAACTGAGCTATCAATGATGCTAATGAACCAACACGTTTACCAACCGAGCTATCACGGCCGGCAGAAATTCGATGACTGATTTCAGTTGTTATGATAAATTGTACAACTCCTCCTTCATAGATCGATATTCTAGTGATATTGTGAGATTTTACACGTTACTTTCAGTAGCTGGATACGATATATGTTTGCTATGTATATATTGGTGTACATTATCTCCCGTTGGTTGCATTCGATATAATTATTCTGAAAACGAGCCCAAGGCCAAGCTCGGCGAAACCTAGACCTAGACTAGTCGACTTGTAGGCTCATTCGCATTCATTGTTTTGAATAAAATTGAATTCATGTGGAACCGTAAGATAACTGCTTGTTCCTCTATGATGACTAGTGTTTGTATTACATCGGATTATTGCATAACAACTTATTCTGACGCTCGTTTCGACCCCAACATTATCCATGTAAACATGCTCTGAATGCATAGAAAGGGTCGGCCTGCTGCGAGTGTGAGACATGTGTGACGTTAAGATACCACGTGATCGCCTAGCTCATTAAATTTTTATTTTCCGCGGGAATCGCTACACAGACGGGTTTAAAATCGAATTTATGCTACAAATGTATTTTTCGGAATTTAGCTAATGCCTTGTTTTTCTGTCCTTTAAATTACGTGTCGATTGTAGAAGTAAGTATTTAGTGGTATAATTGCGACTGGCTTCACCAGTATCGGACGAAAAGAAATATGATGTTCTCATGGCTTGATATTGCATGTTAAACGAGTGAAATTGTAGCATTTCTGCTATTTAAAAATTTTCAGAGGTGGCAGCAATGGCCATTCACTGCGGCCTGGATTATTAAGCTCCCGCCAATGTTACCGGTAGGGGGATTTACCCCAGATTCGGGTAGAGACGATGACTGGCTCTCAGGCTAACTATGAAATAACAACTTAAGTAAGGATACACTTTTATCAGATAATACTATATTATAACAACTATTTAACATTAAACTTATATTGAAACATGTCACACTCAAAATAAACCGACATTAAACTTTTTTGTAGTTTAGTGACTTTTAATCACATGCATATTCACTAGGTGGCAGCTCTCGTGGCTGTCAACAAGTGGGCAGTCAAAACGCGATTCTGAGCCAGATTATCTACCTGGCGAAGTCACGCAGCCAGGCGAGAGTCGGTTAAGCGAGACTACACCAGTCGTAGACGGAGCAGATTGTGTTACGTAATAATTTATATACGAGTTCAGGCGCACTCGGTGGAGCGCGGTTACAATTAATTCGCGTCGTGGACGATGACATTGTAGTAGAATGTTTTCACGATGGATAAGTTGGGTATGAGTAATTTTTGCCGGATCGCGCATCTTATTGGCTCAATCCGGTCATGTGTTAAGTTGTTTAAGACTAGGTATAAAAGCAACTGTAAGGTGGAAAAGGGTATCTTGGAGATCGGGGAGAGTGTAGATTTTTGAGAGAAAGTAACAGGGCTGTGATGGCATCTGCCACCTTGCTGCCCAGAGAAAGGCAAAGTGAGAAAGTAACAGGGATGTAATGGCATCTGCCACCCTGCTGCCTAGAGGTAGGCAAAGTGAGACAGTAACAGGGCTGTAATGGCATCTGCCACCCTACTGCCTAGAGGTAGGCAAAGTGAGACAGTAACAGGGCTGTAATGGCATCTGCCACCCTGCTGCCTAGAGGTAGGCAAAGTGAGAAAGTAACAGGACTGTAATGGCATCTGCCACCCTGCTGCCTAGAAGTAGGCAAAGTGAGACAGTAACAGGGCTGTAATGGCATCTGCCACCCTGCTGCCTAGAGGTAGGCAAAGTGAGACAGTAACAGGGCTGTAATGGCATCTGCCAGCCTGCTGCCTAGAGGTAGGCAAAGTGAGACAGTAACAGGGCTGTAATGGCATCTGCCACCCTGCTGCCTAGAGGTAGGCAAAGTGAGAAAGTAACAGGGCTGTAATGGCATCTGCCACCCTGCTGCCTAGAGGTAGGCAAAGTGAGACAGTAACAGGGCTGTAATGGCATCTGCCACCCTGCTGCCTAGAGGTAGGCAAAGTGAGAAAGTAACAGGGCTGTAATGGCATCTGCCACCCTGCTGCCTAGAGGTAGGCAAAGTGAGAAAGTAACAGGGCTGTAATGGCATATGCCACCCTGCTGCCTAGAGGTAGGCAAAGTGAGACAGTAACAGGGCTGTAATGGCATCTGCCACCCTGCTGCCTAGAGGTAGGCAAAGTGAGAAAGTAACAGGGCTGTAATGGCATATGCCACCCTGCTGCCTAGAGGTAGGCAAAGTGAGAAAGTAACAGGGCTGTAATGGCATCTGCCACCCTGCTGCCTAGAGGTAGGCAAAGTGAGAAAGTAACAGGGATGTAATGGCTTGCGGCAGCGGACGGAGCGGTGCGGCGGCGGTCAGAGCGAGCGTGTGGCGGAGATACGTGTCAGGCGATCGTAACGAGGACGAGCTTCGCCTATCGACGGCTATCGAGATGAAGTGCGACTCCACGTAGCGGGTCGACCGAGCCGGGTCAACGAGACCTGGCGAACGTGTGTGACGGCGATCAGAGGGGGCGGACAACAGAGAAGGACACTTCCGACGGACGGTCTACTAGTCATGATGTGACCTCTCGTGGCGAGCTAGCCGAGTCGGGCTAACGGGACGAACCGGAGCGAGTGCGACGAACGTTCGTTTGACTACGCGGCGAGATCATACACAGGGAAGTGACAGTTCAATGTTGTATCTAGATGTTAAGTTGCCGGCTAGACTTCTTTGAACTGTCTCAATGCATGTAATTAAGAGACTGTTTTTCCCTGTACTGAGGATGGTATAGATCCCCCGATGTTAGTTACCTGAGTCCATGTGGATCTGAACTTGTAATGCATTGACACGTGAAGTTCCCCTTAGAGTGACAATAGTACTTAGTTTTTTAACGGGCCATTCTATTGTTTTTTTAGTATCAAGGATTAGCTGGGGATAGCTACGGATTAGATAGCATCGATGGGAGCTGAGATAGGGCAGAGTAAGAGGTTAGATGTTTTTTTTTTATCATTACTATAGAAGAGTTCTTTGTTATCTATGTATGTAATAAAATTAATTAAATTTATATTGTTCCTTGTTGCGTTGTTCATGGTCGTTGCCCTCATTCACAAATGACATAATTAATACGGAGACCTCGCCAATCTGTGACAGAAGTGTCCTGTGTTGCTCCAAAAGAAAACAGTGGGCCTCAGACAATAAGGAGTGCAATCATTTGATATCGGTTATTATTGTTACAATATATATTTTTCTTTCTTCTCTCTTTGTAATACTGTAAACACCTTGATATCGATGAATACTCTACAATGTACGGACTTTGCGAGCTGGGTAAATACTGACTGGATATTAATGGACGTATGTTATGTTGGTATACATCATGCTGACATTATCTGGTGTTATCACCTCTAATACGGTGGTGTTGATCTTTCATAACTGAGACATATTATATATTCCAAGACCTGTCGCACGAGGTTTTCATAACAATGTGTCTGGACGGCAGTCAGACATCCTCCAGGCAACTGTAGGCGAAGAAACTCGCTTAGTTGGCTTTGGCTGCGATTTTTTAAGTGTGTTTCTCAGTTGAGATACTTGTGGAATACTCAGTTACTTAGGAAACACTCAGTTATGTGGAAAAGACTACACCATGAACAATCTGATATGTTCAAGGATGTATATTTGTCTGATGTGTAATAATATCATCGATCTGGTTGTTTGACCCCAGGTGCGAAACATAGTGTTCCCATTCGTTTTTTATCGACAAAATTAGAACACGAGACACCCTGCGATAATTTTGTAACTAAGCATTGACCATTAACCTTTAAATAGCTGTCTCGATTGGATCGCGTGTGATTCACTTGTTCCTGCTGAGCGGCCTTTACAGTGCTCTTTATGTTAGCTATTGTACGTGCGGATTGCTCGAGTGTGTATGTGTTTGTGTGTATGCGTTTGAGTGCGTGCGTGTGTGCGCGCGTGCGTGCGTGCGTGCGTGCGTGTATTGTGTTGTGTTGTGCGTGTGAGTGAGTGCGTGCGTGTGTGTGTGTATGTGCGTGCGTGTGTGCATGCGTGCACGTGTGCGTGTTTGCGTAAGCAGCAAGCGTGTTATACATGAATAAATGAATCACTGTCACGATAAAGTAATTCGGTTGAAACTCCTTATGTTGTTCATGACTGGCATATACATTCAATAAATATGACACAGTTTTCAGATAGACATTCAACTGCTAGCCATTGTTTTGTACACCTGACCTCCAACCACTCTTCCTTCCTCTCGTCCGTCCATCTTTACATTCGCCCGTCCATATCTATGTCCTTTACCAGTGCCTGCGTCTGTCAGTCTGTCTGTTCTCGCCTCGTGCCGCACTCCGTGACAGCCTGTCCGTCCCCACCTAGTGCCGTATCACGTGAGAGTCTGTTCGTCCCCGCCTCGTGCCGTATTCCATGACAGCCTGTCCGTCCCCGCCCCGTGCCGCACTCCGTGACAGCCTGTCCGTTCCCGCCTCGTGTCTCGCACCCCGTCACCTACCTTTGTATCCGTCCTTCACCTGATGCGCGACGTAGCCAAGAAGGCGGGTCCAGGCCGTCTTCGTCTCTGCATTGAAGTATGTCGTCAGCTCCTGGTGTAAGATGGTCAGGATCGCCGTGGCGAATACGTCGAAGTAGGTGACATCAATGTCGGCCCCAGTGGCGTGAACCTCGCCCAGTGCCCGCATATTTACCCCTATCTGACAGCACAAGACAATCCTGTATGGGTATGTGAGGTAGCCGTGTAGCATTGCTTGATCTCAACCATTATTAATCGACTGCCGTTCAGTATTGTAACATTTCGAGGGGGGGGGTTGGCAATATATGCGGTGGAGACATGCGGATAAAGGCTAAGTGTGCAAGATATGGCAAAGAAAGAACCGACAACCACGAGATGGTGATACAAGGCGAAATTGGTGGTTGTTGTGCAGAATATTACTTCTTGGTATGTATCATGTATCATTATTACTAGCTAAAATGCTTATCCCCTAGATGGCGCTGCAGTCACACGACACAGACACAAGGCGGTTTTTCGGAGTATTTGTAAACGATGTTTGTTATAAAGTAATTAGCAGCGCAAGTTACGTATGGCGTCACAACTGATCGGCACGAACCATCAGAATGTTAGAAACCGTTAACCAGCAGGATATTTCCAAAACATAAAGGCCTTACTTTTCTTCCGGGCCATAGATTAATCACTAAAAATTTGACGCCATAGGTGCAACACGTTTAGGAGGGAAGCGTTATCATACCCTCACATATAGATAGGCAGATCCAGGGGCTTGTGGGGCACGTGCCCCCAGACATTTGTAATTTAGCTGCGCCATGCCTGCGCTTGAGTGGCGTGCCCCCTAGACCTTTTAAATGTACCCCCGTTACGTGTACCTGTAGATCTTTCCCAAATTGTGAACGACGCCGCAAAACATGTTCAACTGTTCAACAGCACCGCCCCCCACCCCCCCCACCCCGTATTCCGATGTCATGATCCGACAGCGCGACGGCGGAGTGACGACAGCGGAATGATCGTGGTGAAGCTCCGACTGAGTCCACCCTATATGAATGATTTGGGTAGGCCACCAGTGGAGGTTTTTTTGCGAACCTCAAGGGGGGTGTAATTGGAGGTTTTGCCCTCCCCAGACTACCCTCTCTGGATCCGCCCATGCACATACACTATCTCGATTATCGATAAACTATTATTACTAGTATTACCTTGCCCTTATCGTCGTTCACATTGGCAACCACGTCGTCTATTGTGCGGACGAAACGAGTCACGTGATCCCGGAACTGTGTGTGCGCCAGCAGTTCGTCGCCCCACGCATCCCGGAAAGGGAAGTGTCTCTTCGCTTCGGGTCTCAGCTCGAATATATGCAGAAAAACACGCTTGCCGACGGTGAGAGCGCCTATCGCGTGCACCCGCCGCCACGTCTCTCGGATAGCGTCCATCTGCTCGGCCGTCAGGTACAGACAGCACGCCTCCTCGGCCTTCGTCCCGTCGCCCTGCCGTGGCGCTCCGTCCTGGAGAGAGACAGACGCCGAGCACCCCATCGCTAGCGTCGCGCCGTCGCCTCTGTAAAGATAAAAAGGCAAGTTCTTATATAGCGCAGTATCCAATCCCCAGGATTGCTCAAAGCGCTTTACAATTTACTCCCTCGCAGACCTGTTGAATTGAACACCATATCGACTTCTTCGGGAAACGTCCAGCCACGCTGCAATTCATGCGCGGAGACTATTTGTACACACATATCCACCACTGTCTTTAGCCAGATACTTATTCGTACAGCTGAATGAACTGGAGAAACGTAGAGCGAACGAATTTTTTTCAAGGTTAGGCTCTATCCACTGCGCCTCTCCTGTGGCAGAAGGCAACACATTACAAGAAACAAAACATATAAAATAAACATAAAAACGTTTTATTATCAGTTCAGCTCAGTTGGATTCACATTATGTAGTTGGTAAAATAATACATTGGAAGGTAATAAAATGGTAATGCAATTTACCTGTTGCTCTTGAATATATATATTGCTAGTTGCATAATCCCATGATAGTAAAGAATTTCGATATTTGTTTGTACGAGTTATTGGCAAGGGGTACATGTTTAAGATTTGAGGCATTATACTTTTAGACCATCAATTGCCCGTCCGGGGCATAGGAATATTTTTGAAAGTTATATTTATGAAGCTACAACAAAATGATGTATTGCTGAGTGTAACCATGTACAATACAGTGTAGGCGCAAGCAAAAAAGTTATATTTTGTTAAATATTTTGTTCGTTAAGGGGTCATCCATTAAGCCAGGTAGGCCAAAACAGGCTGTCCGAGTTGATATTCTTCATTGAAAACGCCTCTGTAAGCAAACTAATTTAACAGGTATCAAAAGTGAAGTAACATGTTTCTGTTAGTTTGATATTTAAGCTATATTTGACTGTTGTTAGATTTTCAATTTTAAGATTTGTCAGTAGGATGTGACCCCCCTTACATTTGTCCTTAAATATTTTCAACAACGTTACCGATTCAGTTTACGTCCACTAACTGCTCACAAAATAATGCTTCTTTATTCATTATGTAGCGCCACTGTTTGCTTATGGTCACCAACTCATGTAGTTTGCACATAAATCAGATAAGAAATGCAAAGACTTCACCGTACGTTTATTTAATCTCAACACCGTTGCCAACATTCATCATATAAGACGCAGTTTTTGTCAAAATCGAATATTTAGTTTAATATTCCACAGTGAAACACCTTGATATAAAGAAACAATGGACAGTAATAAAGCAACAAATTTCACGTAAAACCCAGAAAACCATTAATTTCTCAACACCGTCACTATCAATACCGTTACCATGGTGCTGAACAACTTTGAAAATTCCTCTCAACATATGTATCAGTTACATACAAAAAATTAAAGTGAGGTTATTTAGACTAATATAAGCATTGATTCATATAACAGAAAGCAGTCAAACTAATTGTGATCTTATTTAATGCACTTTATGCAACATTTCTTTTCATAGTATTGAATTGGTTTCCTCCAGCATGTAGCCCCACAGGATATGCCCCACAGGAAATATGTATTCCGGTACCGGTCTCACAACACAGGCATATACAGGGACCAGATAATTCCGGCTAATTCCTACTCGTTTTATCAGATACTACATGTATAATCGTGTTCCAGCTTTTCACAATATTATCACAATATATATATATATATTGTAAGATATATATATAGAGAGAGGAGGTGGAGGAGGAGGAGAATGGAGAGAGGGGAGAGGAAAGAATGAAATAGGAGGCAGGGAGATATAAGGGAAATGTGGGCGCTAGAAAGACAAGGAGGGAGAGAGTAGAGGGAGGAATGGAGGAATGGAGGGAGGGAGGGAGGGAGAGAGAGAGGAGAATGGAGAGAGGGGTAGGAAAGAAAGAGGGAATGAAAGAAATAGGAGGCAGGGAGATATAGGGAAAAGTGGGCAATAGAGAGACAAGGAGGGAGAGAGGAGAGGGAGGGGAGATAGGGGGGAGGGAAGGGATAGGGAGAGGGAAGGGAGGAGGAGGGAGAGGGAGGGAGAGAGAGAGAGGAAGGAAGAGATGGAGAGAGAGAGAGAGAGAGAGAGAGAGAGAGAGAGAGAGAGAGACAGACAGAAGACAGACAATTTTGATCATAATTACCTCCAAGAAGTGTGACAAATTACCTTTGCTTCGGACACTGACAAGCATTCGACCACGATAACAAGTTGCTAGGAAACTACGTGTGACATGTCTAACAAGTGTGGTGACGCGAAGCCATGCCGACCAGATGAACTCGTACTAAAACGCGATGAATTGATCTGAAAGACCATTGAGCCACACTGACAGAAGATAATTGCACTAACAGGCGACCTCTTATTAGGAAGTTCTACAAGATTTGGTGCGAACAGTGCGGCAATTTGGACAGCTTCTAGTACTGACTAGAGACTTCGCTTAGCGGGAGAGAACATATTGTTATTGGAGCTTTAACAGAGTAATTCCGAACCGGTTTTATTTATAAGAAGTAAACGACAATTTTTATACTCAATGGTTAGGCTCTGTATAATTCTTCTGTGAACGTTCATTTGTGGAAACTAATACTAAAAAACAAAGGTAAGATTGTTCTTGTATCCTGTTGTCTTGTTATGTAGAATCTATGTGGCCGCGCTCAAACGAACTAGAAATCTGAAGTGGTGGGGTGAGAACAAACGTCTGTTGTCTGTCTGGTGACCGACCGGTGAAATGAAACAAAAACACACATTGTTACCTCTTCTATGGCAATCTACAGTAGGTGTGAATAATGGAAATAATAAGTTAACATAAAGAAATCAGCATTTCTGTATTTGTTATGTTGGCCGTTGTTATATATACTTTTGTATGCAGCACTATGCACACAAATAATGCATTTTAACGTTATAGAGCAACGGAAGTGGCTAAGGGCGCTTTCACGTAACTATATTACACCGACTTTAAAAGGTCTAGACCATGATATTTTGCATCATTATGGTATCACGTTTATAGAAATATGTTGTTATCTCATTAAATATATGATTTTTCGTTATGTTGGACATATTATTCTGTGTATGGAAACAACTGAAAAACATGTTAGTAGTACAATACACCTGTTGTTTTATTGGACTTGTTGCACAATATTCCAACTGTTATTTTTAGCATAGAGAATACTATCATATCATAATAAAGTATATATTATAATAAAAGTATTCTTGTATAACACATCTCATTTACATACTGTTAAACTGATGTAGTCAAAGCCCACGCAAGACTATTAATCATAATTATATTTGTATATGTGAAGTCAATGTGTCGTTCTGGGGAGGACACACACGCACACACGCACACACGCACGCACGCACGCACACACACACACACACGCACGCACGCACGCACACACACACACACACACACCAGCTAGATAATCAGAATATATGTGTTTATTATGGTCTTGGCATTTTAGTTTTGGGTTTTAACAGAAAATGCATAATTAAATACAAAGTGGCTGCTTGTTGCAGCTGCTGCTCTAATTGGCAAACATGTTTAGAACGTTTGCGTCATTGATCAATGAGCAATTTAATATATTGTTTTGTTGGATAACGTGCTTCGTCGTATTGCAGTGCAGATCTTTGCCCGAACAGAAACTGAAGTGAGAGTGAGAAATGCGTAAAATAGCATACTACGCAAATGTTTGTTAACAAATACTTGACATAGGTTTATAACATATGGCCAGTACGTTACCCATTGCATGATAAACACACTGAATTAGTACTGCGCCATGAATTGTTTGAATACATTGGGGGAAGTGCATTTTGGCGAAAGTGTAACCTTTACATGGTAGCGCCCCTATGCAGAGGTTAGACAAAACGGGTAGATTGTACATACTACCCTTGGAGCCGCGACAACCCGCACGCGTTACCTTCGTTGTCTCTTTTTAAAGATATATAATTCGCTTGATCGTCTCTATCATAAAATCATCTCATATCGCATAAAATATATATTCTAACGTATTGACTGCCAGGATGTGTTTAATATTATATATATATATATATGTATATATATATATTGCATACTGAACGACAACGTTCATATTCATCAACACATAACGGGATATTATACTGAAATAAATGTGATTCAACAAACTCAATTGAACATTTTAAGATATATATAGTAGACGATTCTAATAATAATATACCACACCAACACATTATATCATGTTACCTTTTATCTGCGTACCTCGATGTTTAGTAACGCCTGCAGTTTCTCACAACATACTCCCACGTGCAGTCTTGTAGTACGTCCTCGTGGACATCCACGAAATTCGTTATAAGTGCCACCGTTGTGGCTTTCTACCGCTGTGCCGGTTATGGGATATCCTCGATCACACCAGTAACCAATCTACGCAGTGGGGACTCTCGGACCAGATATAACACGTATGCATCGCGGAGTGCCAACTAACGGTGTGACAACCGCACTAACGCCACCGATTTCTACTTGAGTATCGCTGCACGTCTGATGTACGATGTTCATTAATGTGCACTATATCCGTGCGTAATAGGCATTGCAAGCATCGCCTGCACAGACGCTAGACATTTACTACAATCTGCCCAGTTAATGACGGTGCGACGTCCGGAAGTGAGATCCAGCAGTAGTAAGACTTCCCTTGTAGACGCTTCTACATGACGTCGTAAATTCTAATATCCAGGGTTGCTTAAATAATGACTCGTAACGTATCTCCGTACCGCTATGGGGAATGCGCGATATGGCTTTCTTGATATAAGTCTTCAAGAATACAACACTAAAGGGAAGCACCTTTTTGGGCCTATATATAGAAATGAGTAAATAAAAAATAATGTAACCATTTGCAAGACAAATCATGAATATTATGAATATTATGCCAGTCGTTTACCAGAATTACAGTACATTGAAGACGCAGTATTTTTAAGTTGTATGGACAGCGCAACTGCGATAGAAACCATGACGTCACGGAGTTGTATTCTAGTCTAGTTTGCGTCGCTCAATAACTCATACGTTTCGGCGAATCGTTCTTAATGATATTTTCTTAGCTGATCATGCCACTCTCAATGATGGGAGTTATTTGTTTGTATATTGTAACATGTTCTATGTCCGCGGACGATACAGCAAACTAAGACGCAATTGACCTATCTGTCACAGATTGGCGAGGTCTCCGTAATTAGCTGGGTCAAGGCAAATAGGGTTCAGTATTAATTATGTCAACGCTTGTGAATGAGGGCAGCAACCGTGAACAACGCAACAAGGAACAATGGAAATTTAATTAATTTTATTACATATGTAGAAAACTCTTAAAAAACCAACATCAAACATCTAACTCTACCCTACCTCAGCTCCCATTATTGTTATATAATCCGTAGCTATCCCCAGCTAATCCTTGATATTAAAAAACCGTAATAGAATGGCCCGTTCAAAAAAATAGGTACTATTAGCACTCTCAAAGGAATTTCAAGTGTCAATGCATTACAAGTTCAGGTCCGCTCGGACTCTCAGGTAACTGACATCGGGGAATCTATACCATCCCCCGTATAGGGAAAACCAGTCTCTTAGTTACATTCATTGAGACAGTTCAAAGAAGTCTAGCCCGCAACTTAACATGTAGATACAACATCGAATTGTCACTTCCCTATGTATGATCTCGCCGCGTAGTCAAACGAACGTTCGTCGCGGTTCGTCCCGTTAGCCCGACTGCACTAGCTCGCATCACGACTCGACGAGCGCCCGCCGGAAGAGTCCTTCTCTGTTGCCCGCATGCTCTGATCGCCGTCACACGCGTTCGTCTGGTCCCGTTGACCCGTATTGCAGGCCGATATGACCATAAACGTATGGCAGGCCGATACGGCCATAAACACGGTACACTTAACGCGTTAAATAAGAAGTTAACGCGTTGAATTAGCAACCAACGAGAACGCGAACAAGTTAACGCGCTAACTTAGCAACCAATGAGAACGCGATATAACTTAACGCGCTAAATTAGCAACCAATGAGAACGCGAATAGCTTAACGCGTTAACTTGGCAACCAATGAGAACGCGAATAAGTTAACGCGCTAACTTAGCAACCAATAAGGACTCGAAGAAGTTAACGCGTTAACGTATCAACCAATAAAGACTCATTTAGCTATGAATCAGATGTTGAACCTTTGAACCAATGAATACTGATCTTAGTTAAATGTATTAAGGCGGGAAGAATCTATAGTTCGTATACCCTGACAACATCCTGTTCAATTTGCATTACGAAAAGCCTCCTCGCCGCATTCAGCGAGCACAGGAGCGACTACAGAGTAGTTCTAATTCCACCTTGTTTTTGGCACGATTTAAACGTACCGTCGACTGCCTCCGCCTTGCCACAACAAACCTCCTACCGGCTTCATCTCGGTAAGCTTCATTGTTAAGCATGACAATGGAATTAGGGGATCTAAAATTAACAAAATAGCTAAAAAAAATCGTTTATGGTAGGCCCCCAACCGTCTCTGCAATTGCTTATATACGTTGGCTGTCGGGGTTGGGGCCAAACTTTGTTACCTGTTAGTTAACCCTGTTATCATTTAGTGGTGATTCACCTACAGTTAAGACAAAGTGGCATTGCCTAACGGTCCCGCCCTACTATATATGCAATATAAATATTATAATCAATGTAATTGTAAATAACAGTTAATACAAATATATAACTTTTTCATGTATATAACCTAAAGTAAACATTTCTCTTATAGATTAGAAGCATTAGAGAGGCATACAAAGAGGGCAAATGGAACTTTGCTACCAGAGAGTGGTACTGAAGAATTACTGGAGTCGCTGGGGCAAATCATAGAAGAATTTAGGAAAGGAAATGTTGAAAGTCAAGGTAAGAAATTAAATTAAGTAACTTTTAAAATGAATTCGAACACAAACTATTCAATGGCGATGTGCATTGGTCTTACATACCGAGTGTGATATGAATTGAAAGAACACACAACTACTAAACCATCTTACAAAGAAACTGTATGTTGCTAATCACAGTGTGTTAGCTTTCACTTAGCAAAGGTCATTCGGTAAAAGTAGTGTTATACATGTGTACCCTGGTGGTATTGCATGTTGAAGCTGTAAACTTGTCAAAGGTCATTCGGTAAAAGTAGTGTTATACATGTGTACCATGGTGGTATTGCATGTTGAAGCTGTAAACTTGTCAAAGGTCATTCGGTAAAAGTAGTGTTATACATGTGTACCCTGGTGGTATTGCATGTTGAAGCTGTAAACTTGTCAAAGGTCATTCGGTAAAAGTAGTGTTATACATGTGTACCCTGGTGGTATTGCATGTTGAAGCTGTAAACTTGTCAAAGGTCATTCGGTAAAAGTAGTGTTATACATGTGTATCCTGGTGGTATTGCATGTTGAAGCTGTAAACTTGTCAAAGGTCATTCAGTAAAAGTAGTGTTATACATGTGTACCCTGGTGGTATTGCATGTTGAAGCTATAAACTTGTCAAAGGTCATTCGGTAAAAGTAGTGTTATACATGTGTACCCTGGTGGTACTGCATGTTGAAGCTATAAACTTGTCAAAGGTCATTCGGTAAAAGTAGTGTTATACATGTGTACCCTGGTGGTATTGCATGTTGAAGCTGTAAACTTGTCAAAGGTCATTCGGTAAAAGTAGTGTTATACATGTGTACCCTGGTGGTATTGCATGTTGAAGCTATAAACTTGTCAAAGGTCATTCGGTAAAAGTAGTGTTATACATGTGTATCCTGGTGGTACTGCATGTTGAAGCTATAAACTTGTCAAAGGTCATTCGGTAAAAGTAGTGTTATACATGTGTACCCTGGTGGTATTGCATGTTGAAGCTGTAAACTTGTCAAAGGTCATTCGGTAAAAGTAGTGTTATACATGTGTACCCTGGTGGTATTGCATGTTGAAGCTGTAAACTTGTCAAAGGTCATTCGGTAAAAGTAGTGTTATACATGTGTACCCTGGTGGTATTGCATGTTGAAGCTGTAAACTTGTCAAAGGTCATTCGGTAAAAGTAGTGTTATACATGTGTACCCTGGTGGTATTGCATGTTGAAGCTGTAAACTTGTCAAAGGTCATTCGGTAAAAGTAGTGTTATACATGTGTACCCTGGTGGTATTGCATGTTGAAGCTGTAAACTTGTCAAAGGTCATTCGGTAAAAGTAGTGTTATACATGTGTACCCTGGTGGTATTGCATGTTGAAGCTGTAAACTTGTCAAAGGTCATTCGGTAAAAGTAGTGTTATACATGTGTATCCTGGTGGTACTGCATGTTGAAGCTGTAAACTTGTCAAAGGTCATTCGGTAAAAGTAGTGTTATACATGTGTACCCTGGTGGTATTGCATGTTGAAGCTATAAACTTGTCAAAGGTCATTCGGTAAAAGTAGTGTTATACATGTGTACCCTGGTGGTACTGCATGTTGAAGCTATAAACTTGTCAAAGGTCATTCGGTAAAAGTAGTGTTATACATGTGTACCCTGGTGGTATTGCATGTTGAAGCTGTAAACTTGTCAAAGGTCATTCGGTAAAAGTAGTGTTATACATGTGTACCCTGGTGGTATTGCATGTTGAAGCTGTAAACTTGTCAAAGGTCATTCGGTAAAAGTAGTGTTATACATGTGTATCCTGGTGGTATTGCATGTTGAAGCTGTAAACTTGTCAAAGGTCATTTGGTAAAAGTAGTGTTATACATGTGTATCCTGGTGGTATTGCATGTTGAAGCTGTAAACTTGTCAAAGGTCATTCGGTAAAAGTAGTGTTATACATGTGTATCCTGGTGGTACTGCATGTTGAAGCTGTAAACTTGTCAAAGGTCATTTGGTAAAAGTAGTGTTATACATGTGTATCCTGGTGGTATTGCATGTTGAAGCTGTAAACTTGTCAAAGGTCATTTGGTAAAAGTAGTGTTATACATGTGTATCCTGGTGGTATTGCATGTTGAAGCTGTAAACTTGTCAAAGGTCATTCGGTAAAAGTAGTGTTATACATGTGTATCCTGGTGGTATTGCATGTTGAAGCTGTAAACTTGTCAAAGGTCATTTGGTAAAAGTAGTGTTATACATGTGTATCCTGGTGGTATTGCATGTTGAAGCTGTAAACTTGTCAAAGGTCATTCGGTAAAAGTAGTGTTATACATGTGTACCCTGGTGGTATTGCATGTTGAAGCTGTAAACTTGTCAAAGGTCATTTGGTAAAAGTAGTGTTATACATGTGTACCCTGGTGGTATTGCATGTTGAAGTTATAAACTTGTCAAAGGTCATTCGGTAAAAGTAGTGTTATACATGTGTACCCTGGTGGTATTGCATGTTGAAGCTGTAAACTTGTCAAAGGTCATTCGGTAAAAGTAGTGTTATACATGTGTACCCTGGTGGTATTGCATGTTGAAGCTGTAAACTTGTCAAAGGTCATTCGGTAAAAGTAGTGTTATACATGTGTACCCTGGTGTTATTGCATGTTGAAGCTGTAAACTTGTCAAAGGTCATTCGGTAAAAGTAGTGTTATACATGTGTATCCTGGTGGTATTGCATGTTGAAGCTGTAAACTTGTCAAAGGTCATTCGGTAAAAGTAGTGTTATACATGTGTATCCTGGTGGTACTGCATGTTGAAGCTGTAAACTTGTCAAAGGTCATTCGGTAAAAGTAGTGTTATACATGTGTATCCTGGTGGTACTGCATGTTGAAGCTGTAAACTTGTGTCCACTTCTCTAATCAAGAACAAGCATCATAAATATTTCAGGTTATCAACTCACATCCACACAATAATAATACAATTATAATAATAAGCTTTACTCAGCTATAACAATACAAGTAATTCTATTCTATTACAACTCATCCACACCTACATGCAATACATAACATGGTACAGAAAGAATATAACTAATACAATTATTATATTTTATTGTTTATTATATACATACATACATACATACATACATACATACATACATACATACATACATACATACATACATTCATCTAATGTGATGACACATCAACCATATAATCACATGAATGTCTTAGTGTGGTTGGTCATCTCCAGCTATGCATGCATTTTGTAGTGCGGAGCGGTTACCATTCTGAAAGGACTGAGAGACCAAGATCAATGCGAGGTGCCCCAAGATTTGCCATTAGTAATCAACAGCTTCGTTTCTTGTTCCAATGTGGGTTTACTGCACCACGCATGAGCCAGCTGCTCGGCGTCTCTGTTAAACGGAGGTTACAATAATCATGTGAAGAAATATTTATGTCACTAACAAATTAACTTATTCAGATCCGTATTTTTTTGTATTTTACATTTAATCTACCAGTGAACCTGTTTCAAAATAACTACTGTAAAAACTACTTATTTTCCCGGTCAATATGAATGTAATATACATATATATGGTTTCTGAATAAAATATTATTATAAGTTATCTTTGGGACCCACACGCATGCACGCACACATATTTTCTGTTCCTGCCATGTTGACAATGAAATAAAGCATCTATATGCATGCATTCATGTCACAATCAGAATTGAATAACTATATACACATAAAAGATATAACCTGCCATCTTGACAATGAAATAAAGCAGATATATGCATTCATGTCACAATCATAAATGAATAACTATAATAACTATGTACACATATGAGAAATAACCAAATGTATGTGCTTTTCTCATGATTTCATTATAAATAAATAGTATGTCATACAAAAGTGAGGAATTAATATTAATTATAAATTATGTCTGCCCACTCAACAAGTACGATACCAATAGTGTGTAGTATCATTAAAAAGACGGTATGAAACAGTTGAGACCTCGCTAATGTTATACATTTATTATGAACAGCATTCGAACAATGCTTCACGCGTCTTAAATGTCATTCAATGAACTCCTAATTATATGGTGACTAAATAATTATTGTCTATTAAAAATAGTCGCAGGAATAATGGAATAATAAATAATGCAGGACGTGTGGCTTGAACCTGAGGGGAGGATTCACTCGCATGTCTGATGACGATCTTGACAGGACTGTGAAGAACTGCATTGGTGAGAATCAACGAATTGGTCCAAATACAGTAAAAGCAAGACTATTCTTACAGGGCATCAGTGTGCAGAGGTGGCGGGTGCGAGGTAGCATGATGTGTGTGGATCAGGGAGGCATTGCTCTCAAGGCTGCACTGACCTTTCAGCGTCGCACATACACTGTTGCTGGCCCTAACTCTACCTGGCACGTAGACGGCAGCCATAAGCTAATCAGGTGCGTGTACAAACTACAAACTTTGAAAAGCAAACCTTGAATAACAATAACGTAGATAACATAAAATAATCCAAATAAATAATGCGTATTCTAGATTATGTAAATCAAAGGAAATTAGTAAAGTTATGTAATGTTTATATTGTTGTATTAGTCAAGGCCTTGTTGGGTTAATCTGGCATTGTTGTATTATCATCGTTATAAATCATGATTGTAAATGCATAACTACAATATATTCCATAAGTAATAGTACTAAAGAAACAGTGACAATGTTAGTGGCCATGAACGTAATTGCACTGGTACAATGCTGATACTAAATCTAGTAAGTACTGTGTTAATTCTTGGTGAAAGACACACAATGGCTTTTGCAGGTGAAAATTTGTGATTCACGGAGGAATTGATGGATTTAGTCGGTTGCTTGTTTTTCTGCAAGCGTCCCCCAACAGCATGAAATCCACTGTACTGAGGCATTTTCTCGCAGCCACGAGCATCTATGGTTTACCATCAAGGGGGCGAGTTGACCATGGTGGTGAAAATAATGATATCTGCGATCTAATGGAGTTGCTACGAGGAAGGGGAAGAGGCACCAGTGTGCACAACCAGCGCATTGGACGTGTGTGGGTGGACACCTGGAATGGTGCCACCAATCTCTACTACGACCTGTTTCATTTCCTGGAAGACAAAGGTTCCCTTGATATAAACAATCGGAACCACATGTGGGCACTGCATTACGTATTTCTGCCCCGTATTAATCGGGAATTGCAGGCCTTTGTTGCTCAATGGAACAATCACGGCCTGAGAACCGAGCACTATCAGACGCCTGTACAACTGTTTGTTGGGCGCAGTCTGGAGCTGGCCGACACAAACCTGGCAGCCATGACTGTAGATCCGTTGTGTGCATCTCCTGACCTTGGGATTGACCTGTACTTGCAAAGTGTGCGAGTTTATTACAGACAATGTGTAGCATCACTGCTATGTGTAGTCCATGCAATTGGGTTAGCTTAGTAATGGCCACAGTCACGAAAAGTATCAAGTACCGGTAGAGAGTAATGGTAAAGATAACACACATATCACACCACAAAAATTACTATGTAATATGTATTCAATGTTGAGGTGTGTCGGCCGACCCGCTACGTGGAATCGCACCTCGTCTCGATAGCCGTCTGTAGGTGACGCTCGTCCTCGTTACGATCGCCTGACACATGTCTCCGCCAGGACCGCCACACGCTCGCTCTGACCGCCGCCGCACCGCTCGGTCCGCTGCCGCACGCACACTCGAACCGCTGTGTAAAACACTGCACACTCAAGCCTGACTCCGCTCGTCCGCGACACAAACGTCGGCCCGCAACACTTTGCATTTGCAATATACTTAAATGGATGCTCTATAGTATAATGTTTTTGGTGGATTTTCTATCCAATGGGGTCCTTGAAGCAATTCAGCTTGGTTGTCCTCGGGACGACCTAGGGCATTTTTTTAAATATGCAAATTAGGGCCTTCATTACCGAAACACCTATTTTCTTCAATAGCTTTGCAACTATGCACGATAATGTCACAAAAGTGGTGTTATTTTCATGGTCAACGGTTAAGATAAACACATCACCAGATGTATATAACGGCTGCATGTTTGTCATTTCATAAAACTTTCAGATAGCGGCCACGTTGGATCTTAGTACATGCTTATCTCCAATGCAATGTTTATGCATATCTCCAATGCCTTTGATTCGCATCTATTGTCTATGCCCCTATAATAATAAGAGCACAATCAATATAAAAAAACACAGTGAATCTCATTGTAGTATTGTTGCACAGCATAGGATAAATAGTTATCAATCCATACAGTTCACAGTGGTTGCATGCATGCAAGTGTCTATTCAAATTTTCAATATAGTGCGGTGTACCATGTCTTCCCGCGCAATTTGCTTGCCAAAAGCAATTTTTTGCACGAATGTCATCTACAATGTTTCAGTGAACAGAAAATCTGAGGTGGCAATTTTACTTTTTGTTTAATTAAAATGGCAGCCATTTTACAAAATGGCCGCCAAATCACATTTCCACATATCTTAACAATTGCGTCACATACGACCTTAACTTTGGTGTCAAGACATGGGTTTTAGAGGTCAGAGGTTTCAAATATTTTAGATTTGGCCTTCTCCGACTTTCGGATCCGCCATTTTTAAAGATGGCGGTTGTGAAAACGAATTTCACAATATCTTCCCAATTATGTCATACAAAGTCATCATGTCTATATTCTTGTGTAGAATTGTGGTCAGCAATTTCAAAGACACATGACCTTTGCTAACATTCATATATCCACCATTTTTAAAGATGGCGCCCATCAAAACCAACTGTCGCTATTACAAAATACCTACATCACCTACAGCCGCAATGTTGATGCCAAAAGATAGATTTTCAGGTACGATGATTTCAAATACATTACATACGCATCGTCCCCAATCACGAGAGGGTTACAACACTTATCGCCAACTGTACACGTGCAATAAATGGTACATTACATATTATTGCCGTGGCAACTGCAACCGTCAGTACTACATCACTTGCTCTCTGCTTTGTAATCACAGCTTATGACATCAGTCAGACCTGGAGGATCCGAGGGTCCAATGTCAAAGCTGGGTGATGGGATATCGTCCTTCACCTCCCACACAAACTGCGTGATGTCCAAATGAGGAGGACCTTGCTGATCAACCGCCTTCCACAGCATCATCTGAAGATGACTGTGGGAGAAAGAATGGGAAGCCAGTTCACATCATGGCGTTGCCTCCGACATATTATGCGCGGAGGGCACATCTTCAGATGATGTTGCGGAAGACGGCTAATCAGCAAGATCCTCCTCCTAGAGGAGGATTTTTTTTGGCCAACAAAAAAACAAGCACATATCCGTCAACTTACTGAGCAGTGAGCTTGATAAAGCTGGGTGCTGTTGTTTTCATGCAGAGGACGCTAAGCTAATGATCGTTAGACAACACTGAACTCATCAGACACAAAATCGACACTATCCTCATTGGTGAAGACACCGATTTGCTAGTGCTGCTTTGTTACCACTTTCAACAGGAGCCCTTTGATGTTTTCGTAATGCCAGAGCCTAAACAAAGCATAGCACAACAAGTAAATAACGATCTGGTACATCAGAGCTCTCACAGAATATCTGGGCCCCTATTGTGTGCATTCAATGTGGCAACATTGGCAAACACCTTGATGGTTTGCTGTGGAAACATTTCATTGAAAATGTAGCATCAAGCGCACCTTACCCACAGGGATAAATCTACCCCGTACTTCAACTGCTGCTCAGGATCAACTCTCAGAACCAACAGTGGAAAGGATCGAAGAAAACTCTAAAAGCCACGGACTAGAGCTGGATTGTCAAAGACAAGTATCGTATTCCAAAGATGACTGACCTCTTAGCAGCACCAGCCCATTTGCTGTCGGTCATCCGTTGTGTGGGGCAGATCGTTCGCTTGTGAAGATCAGTGGGAAGATCCCCGCCCCAGGGGAGGGGGGGGCGGCGGCACGCATTCTGGTGGTTTCGGAGGCCTATCCTGGATTTGCAGGCTCTTGAGTATGTTGTGCAAAAGTTTACTTGGCCTGAAGGTGCCTGAGACGCAGATTCTTTCCTCCGCCTACGCTTTTCCCCGTCTGCTTCTCTTCTGGGCAGCTCTCATGGTAGTCACTCTGTATAGTTGTTTATGTATGCTGCTAGCTGTTCCCAACCTTTGTGGTTTTGCCAGGGTGAGTTGCCGCTTAAGCTGGTCCTTCTAGCGCCTGCGGGGGCCTTCTATCTCAGTTGCCCTGACTAAGCTCACCATAAAATACAACTTATGGCATTCTGATGTCATCCATGCGGGATACGTGGCCTGTCCTGCGGAGCTGTCTGAGCATCAACATGGTTTCGATGCTCCGGAGGTTTGCCTTTTCCAGGACCTCTTTGTTTGAGACATAGTTCTGCGTGACGGAGCGCCGACATAGCTGGTGGAACTGTTCAAGCAGTTATACTTGCTTTCTGTAGAGGAGCTACGCCTCTGACCCATACAAAAAGTAGTGACAACAACAGCCTTGTATACTCGTATCTTTGTTCACAAACGCAGCGAGTGATTCTACCATACGTATACATTTCAGCAGGCGACCGAGTGAGTTGTTGGCTGTGGCAAAACAAACTACAATCCGTTGCGACGTAGTTGCGGAAAGAACGGAGTTGGGAGTACTTCTATGTGTGCGTAGTGTGTTAAATTTCAACTATGCTCTCAAAGACAGCAGTGTTTGAACGTGTCATGTACCAGTAAATAACACTACATGTTAAGCAATAATAAGGATATGCGTATACACTTCACTGCAATTTTTATAGCGTATGGTTTGGGTGAAGATAACTGATATTGGAACCGAGTTAATATATCAACCAAATTCAAAACATACTATCACATTCCACGAAAACGGTGTTACTCTTCAGAAACATTAGCTAAGGACATAAACTGTGTTGAAATAAACAAGTTTATGACTATATATGTAAGCAAAATTCGGTTGATCGCATAGCTACCCCCCATGGCGGCTAAAATTCGTGTTTCATTGTGTTTAGAAAATGATTTTCATGTTATTACTATAAATAGAATTAAACTTGATGTATAATTATCGTTGTATTAATCTTTCCATATCCCTAGCTTCCAATGGTGTACATCATGTGTATAAATTGCGCAAAGAGTATAGAATACTTAGCTTAAATAACGCCTTTCCCTAAGTTTTACTATAACAAAAGTGACCGGCACCGACTTTCGACCACTCCTCATTATGGTCAGAAATGAAAATGTTCCACCACGTGAATCTCTGTGGACTTTTAGTTTCTGCTAACTACAAAACGCCATAATGATTGCTATTACAATTTGTTTGAGGCTAAACCATAGATGGACATGATTACGCCGAAAATCGGGGTACGTGTAAATTTCGATAATTTGCAAATGTGTTTAGAATACGATTCTGACCTTACTATTCATTGCAATGATACGTGTTAGGTACCAATACATAGCTAAATTACAGCCCTGTTTCTTTCTCACTTTGCCTACCTCTAGTCAACAGGGTGGCAGATGCCATTACAGCCCTGTTACTTTCTCACTGCCTACCTCTAGGCAGCAGGGTGGCAGATGCCATTACAGCCTTGTTACTTTCTCACTGCCTACCTCTAGGCAACAGGGTGGCAATTGCCATTACAGCCCTGTTACTTTCTCACTTTGCCTAACTGTAGGCAGCAGGGTGGCATATGCTATTACAGCCCTGTTACTTTCTCACTGCCTACCTCTAGGCAGCAGGGTGGCAGATGCCATTACAGCCTTGTTACTTTCTCACTGTCTACCTCTAGGCAACAGGGTGGCAGATGCCATTACAGCCCTGTTACTTTCTCACTTTGCCTACCTGTAGGCAGCAGGGTGGCAAATGCCATTACAGCCCTATTACTTTCTCACTGCCTACCGCTAGGCAGCAGGGTGGCAGGTGCCATTACAGCCTTGTTACTTTCTCACTTTGCCTACCTCTAGGCACCAGGGTGGCAGATGCCATTACAGCCCTGTTACTTTCTTTCCAAAATCTACACTTGCCCCGATCTCCAACATACCCCTTTCCAACTGGCAGTTGCTTTTATACCTAGTCTTAAACAGCATAACACATGACCGGATTGAGCCAATAAGAAACGCGATCCGGCAAAAAATGGGCCACACCCAAGTTATGCATCGTGAAAACACCCCTACAACAATGTAATCGTCCACGACACGAGTTAACTAAAATTGCGCCCCACTGAGTGCACCTGAACTCGTAATAAATTATTACGTAATACAATCTGCTCTGTCTACGAGTGGTGGTGTACAAGCCTGACCTTTCTACTTTAACAAAATGACAAGGAAATAAGATTCTGAAAATATGTAAATAGCAGAAATGCTACAATATTTATTATTGACCTGTTGGTCTAAGGCAAACTTGCGTAAGCAAGAACTGCATGCTTGATTTAGTAATCGTCATGCCGCATTATTAGTATAATGAACATATATTGCTTTTATCAACATTATTGGAAGGGAACAAGTCACGTGATGGATATAGGTCAAATAATGGATCCAGTACGTCGCGGTTTACGTACGCCACAATAAAAAATGTGCGCGTGACCTTCGTCAAGCGTTGCCTTCCCAACACTGTTGATAATATTAATACGTTGCATTATATTGCTAAATTATCTGCTAAATCAAACAGTCCTATAGGTAGTGGCTAGCTTCTGACTCGAGAAACAATGCTAATAAAGGCTAAACACGAATGTCGATCAATCAGAGAGGGAGGGAGGGAGGGAGGGAGGGAGGGAGAGTGGAGGGAGAGTGAGTGAGTGAGTGTGTGAGTGAGTTAGTGAGTGGGTGGGTGGGTGGGTGGGTAGGGGTGGGAGTGAGTGAGTGACAGACAGACAGGCAGACAGACAGACATACAGACAGATGGACGGACGGACGGACGGACGGACGGACAGACGCACAGACGGACAGACAGACACACAGATAGATAGATAGATAGATAG
This sequence comes from Paraescarpia echinospica, assembly GCA_020002185.1. Classification (NCBI taxonomy): domain Eukaryota; kingdom Metazoa; phylum Annelida; class Polychaeta; order Sabellida; family Siboglinidae; genus Paraescarpia; species Paraescarpia echinospica. Next base: position 32,990,384 of record CM034542.1, on the reverse strand, counting down.
ATAGATAGATAGATAGATAGATATAGACAGGCAGACAGATAGTTAGGTAGATAAACAGACAGACAGACAGACAGACAGATAGTCAGACAGACAGACAGACATACGTATATTTATATAGATAGATATGTAGATGGATAGATAGATAGATAGATAGACAGACAGACAGACAGGCAGACAGAGAGAGAGAGAGAGAGGGAGGGAGGGAGGGAGGGAGGGAGGGAGGGAGGGAGGGAGGGAGAGAGGGAGGGAGGGAGGGAGGGAGGGAGGGAGGGAGGGGGGGAGGGAGGGAGGGAGGGAGGGAGGGAGGGAGGGAGGGAGAGAGAGAGAGAGAGAGAGAGAGAGAGAGAGAGTTCGCGTTCGCATTACTCGATATAATTTTCGATAACACTCGTTTACTATATATTAGTTAAAATGTTCCTGTAAACATGGAACGCGCCAATAGATTGTAGGAATATAGAAAAGGCAATAAACAACTGGTCTGTGGGGTACCTTACACTCTCCAGAACAACGATGCTGTTATTGTAATCAGTATCAGTACTGTTGGCATCGGCGCGAGGGTTTTAATTCAGGGCAGCAGTCTACTTTTCATATATTACAAGCATGTCAGTCTAGCCCCCTCAGTTGGCAACAAATCAAAGGCATCGGTTATTACCAGTGTTTGAAATATACGATAGCGGGTCGTCACTGAGCAAATACTTAGCCGTCGGGTCAGTAACTTTTCTGAGTTACTGGTCCGGGTGATTCCCTGCTATTCCGGGGACCTTACACCGTTTTACAGCAGTATACATCAGCTTGTCGTCAAAACTGGCCACCAGAAGTCGCTGTTTACATAAAATAAACTGTTAATAACAATGCGGTTTTACGCTCAGTATAGCCCAATTCCCTTTGTCGTGGCACGTGACGCTCACGAAACGTGCACATTATAGTTATTTTTGTATAGATGAATAAGCTCTTGAAATGAACATACGGTAATTTATTCACTATCCAAATAGCCCATAGCTCTTCTTATTTATTGGAAAACGCCGCCAATGTCAAAATCTGCTTGGGAAACTGTTAGAAAAAAATCCGTAAACTCTGACAAGCTTCATCGACATTCTCGTGAGACCGGGCTTTAGAATCCACAAATGGAACACTTCATAAAAGAAGTCGCGAAGACCACATATAACCAGGACCCAGAAGAGTGTGGCTCCATAGGCGCAGGAACGGGGGGGAGGGCGGTGGAGTAGCTGCTCCATCTGGAATTTCTCCGGGGGGCAGACATATGGTTGTGCCCTCTCCCAGTAATAGGCGGCGCGACGGCGAAACAAATTTCAAAAGCACCCCCTCCGTCTTCGGATGCTATAATTTCAGCCGAGACAGGGGAGAGAAGGTGGATAAGGCAAATTGACAGCAGCGGCGCTACGTAAAAAGAACATTTTCAACAGCACTGTTCCCCCCGTCAGTAGTAATAGAGGTCCCTTACCGCGCAGGTTGGATTCGGATGGGTGGAAGTGCCATGTTAAGAGATAGGGATTTTGCACTTGCACCGCGGCGCGACAAAGTTAAGGATTATGCAAATGAGGTCGCCTCATTTGCATAAATGCCCTTATTTGGGCATTGTGAGCGTGGTTAGTTATACAGTTGACCAATCAGGAGCGAGATAGGCATTGTGGGTAAAGTCGAATTGACCAATCAGGATCGAGCTGGGCATTGTGGGCGTGGCTAATTATGCAAATGACCTTCAATGTCAAGTACCCGGATGTAGGTCAAAGGTCACGTGACCCGGATGTAGGTCAAGGTCACGTGGCGCACCTACCGGAATTTTTTGGAACTATAAAAGCGCCCCCTGGCGGATAGTTGGTGAACTAAATACTTCCCGCCAAAAAAATATTTCCCGCCAAAACTGCCCCCTGGCGGAATTTTTTGTGCTCAAATCTGTTGACCCGCAGCGCCCCTATCGGAATTTTTCGGAACTAATTATACAAGTGGTGCCAACTGACGGACAAGTTGTGAAGTAAATGTAGGAGTACTGCAAATATTCGTGTCTCTTGCACGCTTGCGTGCAATAGAGTCCCCTGACGGATACATCACGAACTACAAACATCATCCCCTAGTGGACAAATGTTCGTTCGGTACGACCACGTGACCTTTATGTTCTGTCGAACTGTTATAAAAGACCTGCGTCTGTTTTTTGTGGTCATTATATCTTACATTTTGGAAGATGAACAACATGACTAGTGATTTTGCTACCGAAGGCGCAGCCTTCTCCGGCTACGGGACCACTCGACCTCTCGACCCCAACAATCAACCCGGACCAACAACCAACGACCAGTTCAACGACCAGTGCGACGACCAGTTTGACGACCAGTTCGCCGATCAAACCAATTTCGTCTCTGTCATCAGCTCCGGCAATCAACCCAACCATCAACCTGACATCGTCACCTCCGACGAAGCGTCAGAAGCTGTTGTCTCGTTATACTTGCTGTATGTGTGGCAGTACCTTCAAGTATAAAGGGAATCGGTCCGCTCATGTGAAGCAGGGCTGCTGTCAAAGGAAGCAAGATAAACAGCGGCGACGTAAAGAACAACTTGAACAACAGCTTGAAGAACAACTTGAAGAGATAACAGTAAGCTACAATTTTTCATAGTGTTCAAATGGTATTCATGCTATTTTGTTAGAACATTTTCAAAAGACCATAATATTATATTTTTTCTTATATATATCAGGTGAACATTCATTACTAAGCTAATCTCGTTACTGTTTCAGCGACAAGAAAAGGCATCCTCAAATCACACATCACGTCCATGAACTCAGACCAATTAGATGGTGAAAGACTGTTTGAGCGTTTTGTTAGACGCAGGTGTGAAGCTATCCGATGTGACAGTCGAACAGTTGTGTAATATCAATACATGGTTGCAAGAATCTGTTTCGAAACAGTGGCGAAACACTATGAAACATATGGTTCTGGCAATTATGGAGCGTGACATGTAAATACGTTTGTGTTGTTCACGAATAAACTGTGCAAACCTCATCTTGTATCTTTTTCATAGTGTAATGCAAAGCATATGTTGGGAACCTTACTAATTGTCTTACACTTCACAAGTATGTCTGTGTAGTTCAGTAGAGATGATAGCCACTTATGTCTGTGTAGTTCAGTAGAGATGATAGCCACTTATGTCTGTGTAGTTCAGTAGAGATGATAGCCACTTATGTCTGTGTAGTTCAGTACAGATATGTTAACCACTCATGTCTGTGTAGTTCAGTACAGAGATGTTAATGTACTCAGACCAACTAGTGGTGCAAACGAAACACTATGCTTTGACCAACACGTGTCACGAATTGGACTTAGATCAACTAGTTGGACAAACGAAACATTATGCTTTGACCAACACGTGTCACGAAAACGAAACACTATGCTTTGACCAACACGTGTCACGAATTGAACTTAGATCAACTAGGTACATCACACGATACTATGACCGAGATATGTCACGCGACTTCGGATGACACGTCACACGAGAGTACAGACGAGACAAGAGACGAGACTATGACCGATATATGTCACGAGACTACGGATGACACATCACACGAGACTACCGATGACACATCACACGAGATTACGGACGAGATATCACACGAGAGTACCGTCGAGACAAGAGACGAGACTATGACCGAGATATGGCACGAGACTACGGATGACACATCACACGAGACTATGACACGTCACACGAGAGTACCGACGAGACAAGAGACGAGACTATGACCGAGATATGTCACGAGACTTCGGATGACATGTCACACGAGAGTACGGATGATACATCACACGAGATTACGGACGAGATATCACACGAGAGTACCGACGAGACAAGAGACGGGACTATGACCGAGATATGTCACGAGACCACGAATGACACGAGACTACGGATGACACATCACAGCGAGAGTACCGACGAGACAAGAGACGAGACTACGTCCGAGATATGTCACGAGACTATGACCGAGATACGTCACGAGACTACGGATGACACGTCACACGAGAGTACAGACGAGACAAGAGACGAGACTATGACCGAGATACGTCACGAGACTACGGATGACACGTCACACGAGACTTCGTATGACACGTCACACGAGAGTACCGACGAGACAAGAGACGAGACTATGACCGAGATACGTCACGAGACTACGGATGACACGTCACACAAGAGTACCGACGAGAAAAGAGACGAGACTATGACCGATATATGTCACGAGACTACGGATGACACATCACACGAGAGTACCGACGAGACACGAGTTGTACAAACGAAACACTATGCTTTGACCAACACGTGTCACGAATTGAACTTAGATCAACTAGTTGGACAAACGAAACACTAATCTTAACGTGTTATCGCGTCAAATCCTTCTTTTTTCAGGAAAATAGACGTGTTATCGCGTCAATTCCTTCCTTTTTCAGGAAAATAGACGTGTTATTGCATCAATTCCTTCCTTTTTCAGGAAAATAGCATCAATTACTTCCTTGTTCAGGAAAATAGCATCAATTCCTTCCTTTTTCAGGAAAATAGACGTGTTATTGCATCAATTCCTTCCTTTTTCAGGAAAATAGCATCAATTCCTTCCTTTTTCAGGAAAATAGACATGTTATTGCATCAATTCCTTCCTTTTTCAGGAAAATAGACGTGTTATTGCATCAATTCCTTCCTTTTTCAGGAAAATAGACGTGTTATCGCAGCAAATCCCTCCGTTTTCAGGAAAATAGACAACTATAGATACGAGTTGTACAAACGTAACACTAGACTTAACCGAGATATGTCACGAGACTACGGATGCCACGTCACACGAGAGTACCGACGAGACAAGAGACGAGACTATGACCGAGATATGTCACGAGACTACGGATGACACATCACACGAGAGTACCGACGAGACAAGAGACGAGACTGTGACCGAGATATACCACGAGACTACGGATGACACATCACACGAGACTACGGATGTCACACCACACGAGACTACGGCGAATTGAACACAGACCAACTAGTAGGACAAACGAAACACTGTAGTTTGACCAACACTGTAGACACGAGTTGTACAAACGAAACACTAAACTTAACCGAACACGTGACACGAATTGAACTCAGACCGACTAGCGGGCAAACGAAACACAATAGTTTGACCAACACGTCAAACGAATCGAACTATAGACACGACATCACATACCTTCATGTCAAGAGACGACCATCTGCTCGGATTCACGGTCAATGAGGCAATCACAGGACTCGTATGAGATATCGCTTCTTTTAATGGAAAACATATGTATATGAATTAGTCAGAGTATAGCCATCTACCGATCATGATAGTTCTCTATTCGTTGACACACATAGTCGTTGGGAATAGCGGAAGCGTAGAGGCCGCCATGTCAGGTCGCCATGACATTCAAATAACTTCCGGTACTACGTTACTTCCGACGTAGTGTCCCTAGTAGAGGCCGCCATGACAGTCAAATGACTTCCGGTACCACGTCACTTCCGGCGTAGAGACCCCTAGTGAATAATCGGAGTACTACGTCACATACTGTCATAGCAAGCGAATTTGAAAACTGCTACGATCGAAAACGACTATGTCAATAACATGTAAGGACAACCACCTGACAGGACTTCATTCAAAGAGGTGACCATCACGGTTTCCGACGACACTCAACGGACACCAATGTAATTAGTCAGAGCATTGTCATCTACCGGCCATGATAGGTCTCTATTCGTTGACACACTTCCGGAAATATCGGAAGCGTAGAGTCCGCCATGACAGTCAAGTAACTTCCGGTGCGACGTCACACCGGAAGCGTAGAGGCCGCCATGACAGTCAAGTACCTTCCGGTGCGACGTCACTTCCGACGTAGCGTCCCTAGTAGAGGCTGCGATGACAGTCAAGTAACTTCCGGTACGACGTCACTTCCGTCGTAGCGCCCCCTAGCGGATAATCGGACTTTCGTCGTATCGCCCCCTAGCGGATAATCAGAGTACTATGTCACATGGTGGCGCCATCTAGCGGTTAAAAATATATAATTAGGTTAGCTAGAGAAAAAAAGTTGGGGTTAACCTCGCGAAAATTTTAACAACAACCACTAAAGTGGTTGTAAAAATGTTCTGAAAATTTTCTTTTTTTGTCCCAGAGGGACAAAAACATTAAATTTTCGCGAGGTTAACCCCAACTTTTTTCTCTAGCTAACCTAATTATATATTTTAACCGCTAGATGGCGCCACCAT
>CM034542.1:32887293-32983135 GCA_020002185.1 Paraescarpia echinospica | reverse complement strand
TAGTGTTTCGTTTGTCCAACTAGTTGATCTAAGTTCAATTCGTGACACGTGTTGTTCAAAGCATAGTGTTTCGTTTGTACAACTCGTGTCTCGTCGGTACTCTCGTGTGATGTGTCATCCGTAGTCTCGTGACATATCTCGGTCATAGTCTCGTCTCTTTTCTCGTCGGTACTCTTGTGTGACGTGTCATCCGTAGTCTCGTGACGTATCTCGGTCATAGTCTCGTCTCTTGTCTCGTCGGTACTCTCGTGTGACGTGTCATACGAAGTCTCGTGTGACGTGTCATCCGTAGTCTCGTGACGTATCTCGGTCATAGTCTCGTCTCTTGTCTCGTCGGTACTCTCGTGTGACGTGTCATCCGTAGTCTCGTGACGTATCTCGGTCATTGTCTCGTGACATATCTCGGACGTAGTCTCGTCTCTTGTCTCGTCGGTACTCTCGCTGTGATGTGTCATCCGTAGTCTCGTGTCATTCGTAGTCTCGTGACATATCTCGGTCATAGTCCCGTCTCTTGTCTCGTCGGTACTCTCGTGTGATATCTCGTCCGTAATCTCGTGTGATGTATCATCCGTACTCTCGTGTGACATGTCATCCGAAGTATCGTGACATATCTCGGTCATAGTCTCGTCTCTTGTCTCGTCGGTACTCTCGTGTGACGTGTCATAGTCTCGTGTGATGTGTCATCCGTAGTCTCGTGCCATATCTCGGTCATAGTCTCGTCTCTTGTCTCGACGGTACTCTCGTGTGATATCTCGTCCGTAATCTCGTGTGATGTGTCATCGGTAGTCTCGTGTGATGTGTCATCCGTAGTCTCGTGACATATATCGGTCATAGTCTCGTCTCTTGTCTCGTCGGTACTCTCGTGTGACGTGTCATCCGAAGTCTCGTGACATATCTCGGTCATAGTATCGTGTGATGTACCCAGTTGATCTAAGTTAAATTCGTGACACGTGTTGGTCAAAGCATAGTGTTTCGTTTTCGTGACACGTGTTGGTCAAAGCATAATGTTTCGTTTGTCCAACTAGTTGATCTAAGTCCAATTCGTGACACGTGTTGGTCAAAGCATAGTGTTTCGTTTGCACCACTAGTTGGTCTGAGTACATTAACATCTCTGTACTGAACTACACAGACATGAGTGGTTAACATATCTGTACTGAACTACACAGACGTAGTCTCGTGACATATCTCGGTCATAGTCTCGTCTCTTGTCTCGTCGGTACTCTCGTGTGACGTGGCATCCGTAGTCTCGTGACATATCTCGGTTAAGTCTAGTGTTACGTTTGTACAACTCGTATCTATAGTTGTCTATTTTCCTGAAAACGGAGGGATTTGCTGCGATAACACGTCTATTTTCCTGAAAAAGGAAGGAATTGATGCAATAACACGTCTATTTTCCTGAAAAAGGAAGGAATTGATGCAATAACACGTCTATTTTCCTGAAAAAGGAAGGAATTGATGCTATTTTCCTGAAAAAGGAAGGAATTGATGCAATAACACGTCTATTTTCCTGAAAAAGGAAGGAATTGATGCAATAACACGTCTATTTTCCTGAAAAAGAAGGAATTGATGCTATTTTCCTGAAAAGGAAGGAATTGATGCAATAACACGCTCATTTTCCTGAAAAGGAAAGGAATTGACGCTGATAACACGTCTATTTTCCCAAAAGAAGGATTTGACGCGATGGGCAATGCTGGCGATTAGCGTTTCGTTTGTCCAACTAGTTGATCTAAGTTCAATTCGTGACACGTGTTGTTCAAAGCATAGTGTTTCGTTTGTACAACTCGTGTCTCGTCGGTACTCTCGTGTGATGTGTCATCCGTAGTCTCGTGACATATCTCGGTCATAGTCTCGTCTCTTTTCTCGTCGGTACTCTTGTGTGACGTGTCATCCGTAGTCTCGTGACGTATCTCGGTCATAGTCTCGTCTCTTGTCTCGTCGGTACTCTCGTGTGACGTGTCATACGAAGTCTCGTGTGACGTGTCATCCGTAGTCTCGTGACGTATCTCGGTCATAGTCTCGTCTCTTGTCTCGTCGGTACTCTCGTGTGACGTGTCATCCGTAGTCTCGTGACGTATCTCGGTCATTGTCTCGTGACATATCTCGGACGTAGTCTCGTCTCTTGTCTCGTCGGTACTCTCGCTGTGATGTGTCATCCGTAGTCTCGTGTCATTCGTAGTCTCGTGACATATCTCGGTCATAGTCCCGTCTCTTGTCTCGTCGGTACTCTCGTGTGATATCTCGTCCGTAATCTCGTGTGATGTATCATCCGTACTCTCGTGTGACATGTCATCCGAAGTATCGTGACATATCTCGGTCATAGTCTCGTCTCTTGTCTCGTCGGTACTCTCGTGTGACGTGTCATAGTCTCGTGTGATGTGTCATCCGTAGTCTCGTGCCATATCTCGGTCATAGTCTCGTCTCTTGTCTCGACGGTACTCTCGTGTGATATCTCGTCCGTAATCTCGTGTGATGTGTCATCGGTAGTCTCGTGTGATGTGTCATCCGTAGTCTCGTGACATATATCGGTCATAGTCTCGTCTCTTGTCTCGTCGGTACTCTCGTGTGACGTGTCATCCGAAGTCTCGTGACATATCTCGGTCATAGTATCGTGTGATGTACCCAGTTGATCTAAGTTAAATTCGTGACACGTGTTGGTCAAAGCATAGTGTTTCGTTTTCGTGACACGTGTTGGTCAAAGCATAATGTTTCGTTTGTCCAACTAGTTGATCTAAGTCCAATTCGTGACACGTGTTGGTCAAAGCATAGTGTTTCGTTTGCACCACTAGTTGGTCTGAGTACATTAACATCTCTGTACTGAACTACACAGACATGAGTGGTTAACATATCTGTACTGAACTACACAGACGTAGTCTCGTGACATATCTCGGTCATAGTCTCGTCTCTTGTCTCGTCGGTACTCTCGTGTGACGTGGCATCCGTAGTCTCGTGACATATCTCGGTTAAGTCTAGTGTTACGTTTGTACAACTCGTATCTATAGTTGTCTATTTTCCTGAAAACGGAGGGATTTGCTGCGATAACACGTCTATTTTCCTGAAAAAGGAAGGAATTGATGCAATAACACGTCTATTTTCCTGCAAAAGGAAGGAATTGATGCAATAACACGTCTATTTTCCTGAAAAAGGAAGGAATTGATGCAATAACACGTCTATTTTCCTGAAAAAGGAAGGAATTGATGCAATAACACGTCTATTTTCCTGAAAAAGGAAGGAATTGATGCAATAACACGTCTATTTTCCTGAAAAAGGAAGGAATTGATGCTATTTTCCTGAAAAAGGAAGGAATTGATGCAATAACACGTCTATTTTCCTGAAAAAGGAAGGAATTGACGCGATAACACGTCTATTTTCCTGAAAAAAGAAGGATTTGACGCGATAACACGTTAAGATTAGTGTTTCGTTTGTCCAACTAGTTGATCTAAGTTCAATTCGTGACACGTGTTGTTCAAAGCATAGTGTTTCGTTTGTACAACTCGTGTCTCGTCGGTACTCTCGTGTGATGTGTCATCCGTAGTCTCGTGACATATCTCGGTCATAGTCTCTTCTCTTTTCTCGTCGGTACTCTTGTGTGACGTGTCATCCGTAGTCTCGTGACGTATCTCGGTCATAGTCTCGTCTCTTGTCTCGTCGGTACTCTCGTGTGACGTGTCATACGAAGTCTCGTGTGACGTGTCATCCGTAGTCTCGTGACGTATCTCGGTCATAGTCTCGTCTCTTGTCTCGTCTGTACTCTCGTGTGACGTGTCATCCGTAGTCTCGTGACGTATCTCGGTCATAGTCTCGTGACATATCTCGGACGTAGTCTCGTCTCTTGTCTCGTCGGTACTCTCGCTGTGATGTGTCATCCGTAGTCTCGTGTCATTCGTGGTCTCGTGACATATCTCGGTCATAGTCCCGTCTCTTGTCTCGTCGGTACTCTCGTGTGATATCTCGTCCGTAATCTCGTGTGATGTATCATCCGTACTCTCGTGTGACATGTCATCCGAAGTCTCGTGACATATCTCGGTCATAGTCTCGTCTCTTGTCTCGTCGGTACTCTCGTGTGACGTGTCATAGTCTCGTGTGATGTGTCATCCGTAGTCTCGTGCCATATCTCGGTCATAGTCTCGTCTCTTGTCTCGACGGTACTCTCGTGTGATATCTCGTCCGTAATCTCGTGTGATGTGTCATCGGTAGTCTCGTGTGATGTGTCATCCGTAGTCTCGTGACATATATCGGTCATAGTCTCGTCTCTTGTCTCGTCTGTACTCTCGTGTGACGTGTCATCCGAAGTCGCGTGACATATCTCGGTCATAGTATCGTGTGATGTACCTAGTTGATCTAAGTTCAATTCGTGACACGTGTTGGTCAAAGCATAGTGTTTCGTTTTCGTGACACGTGTTGGTCAAAGCATAATGTTTCGTTTGTCCAACTAGTTGATCTAAGTCCAATTCGTGACACGTGTTGGTCAAAGCATAGTGTTTCGTTTGCACCACTAGTTGGTCTGAGTACATTAACATCTCTGTACTGAACTACACAGACATGAGTGGTTAACATATCTGTACTGAACTACACAGACATAAGTGGCTATCATCTCTACTGAACTACACAGACATAAGTGGCTATCATCTCTACTGAACTACACAGACATAAGTGGCTATCATCTCTACTGAACTACACAGACATACTTGTGAAGTGTAAGACTATTAGTAAGGTTCCCAACATATGCTTTGCATTACACTATGAAAAAGATACAAGATGAGGTTTGCACAGTTTATTCGTGAACAACACAAACGTATTTACATGTCACGCTCCATAATTGCCAGAACCATATGTTTCATAGTGTTTCGCCACTGTTTCGAAACAGATTCTTGCAACCATGTATTGATATTACACAACTGTTCGACTGTCACATCGGATAGCTTCACACCTGCGTCTAACAAAACGCTCAAACAGTCTTTCACCATCTAATTGGTCTGAGTTCATGGACGTGATGTGTGATTTGAGGATGCCTTTTCTTGTCGCTGAAACAGTAACGAGATTAGCTTAGTAATGAATGTTCACCTGATATATATAAGAAAAAATATAATATTATGGTCTTTTGAAAATGTTCTAACAAAATAGCATGAATACCATTTGAACACTATGAAAAATTGAAGCTTACTGTTATCTCTTCAAGTTGTTCTTCAAGCTGTTGTTCAAGTTGTTCTTTACGTCGCCGCTGTTTATCTTGCTTCCTTTGACAGCAGCCCTGCTTCACATGAGCGGACCGATTCCCTTTATACTTGAAGGTACTGCCACACATACAGCAAGTATAACGAGACAACAGCTTCTGACGCTTCGTCGGAGGTGACGATGTCAGGTTGATGGTTGGGTTGATTGCCGGAGCTGATGACAGAGACGAAATTGGTTTGATCGGCGAACTGGTCGTCAAACTGGTCGTCGCACTGGTCGTTGAACTGGTCGTTGGTTGTTGGTCCGGGTTGATTGTTGGGGTCGAGAGGTCGAGTGGTCCCGTAGCCGGAGAAGGCTGCGCCTTCGGTAGCAAAATCCCTTGTCGGACGTCATCACTAGTCATGTTGTTCATCTTCCAAAATGTAAGATATAATGACCACAAAAAACAGACGCAGGTCTTTTATAACAGTTCGACAGAACATAAAGGTCACGTGGTCGTACCGAACGAACATTTGTCCACTAGGGGATGATGTTTGTAGTTCGTGATGTATCCGTCAGGGGACTCTATTGCACGCAAGCATGCAAGAGACACGAATATTTGCAGTACTCCTACATTTACTTCACAACTTGTCCGTCAGATGGCACCACTTGTATAATTAGTTCCGACCAATTTTGGCGGGAAATAATTTTTTTGACGGGAAATAATTTTAGTTCACCAACTATCCGCCAGGGGCGCTATTCTAGTTTTGGCGGGAAATAATTAGTTCACCAATTATCCGCCAGGGGGGGCGCTTTTATAGTTCCGGAAAATTCCGGTAGGTGCGTCACGTGACCTTGACCTACATCCGGGTCACGTGACCTTTGACCTACATCCGGGTACTTGACATTGAAGGTCATTTGCATAATTAGCCACGCCCACAATGCCCAGCTCGATCCTGATTGGTCAATTCGACTTTACCCACAATGCCTAGCTCGCTCCTGATTGGTCAACTGTATAACTAACCACGCTCACAATGCCCAAATAAGGGCATTTGTGCAAATGAGGCGACCTCATTTGCATAATCCTTAACTTTGTCGCGCCGCGGTGCAAGTGCAAAATCCCTATCTCTTAACATGGCACTTCCACCCATCCGAATCCAACCTGCGCGGTAAGGGACCTCTATTACTACTCCCGTCTTTTTTTTCAGACCTTTTGTTTTGCAGGCCGTTTGCGCTATCGCATTGTGCCATTGCTAAAATGCGTACCAGTGGCTTTGCTACCTATTTCAAGTTGCCGATCCGGATGACTAGCACCTTTCTGAGATAACCGGCCAACAAAGTATGTAGAACGTCTACTTGTTTACATTGGAGCAATATGGTGAGGTGATCATCACTGAATTCTCTCAGGCATGAGAATAGTCCTCTTGGAAAGCAGAAATTATTGCAAACATGTAAATAAATCACTGTAAATAACTATCGTTTTTTAATATGTGACCCGCTTGCACTCGCACCCAACTTCGTTTTCCAACTACATGACTATCATTTATTACTGTGAGCTCTACGCTGAAATGTGTACATAATTTATATATATATAAATGTAAAGGTGATATATTTTGGGGGTCGAACAAGCATCAATGTTTTCGAATCCCCTGTAAAACGAATTCCCGTTCGAAATGTACTCCTTACTCACCGAAGAATGAGTATTTCACAAAATGCCGTGTCATTGCGTGATGTGAGTATAGCCCTTGTGTCATTCCTTGGAGAGCGGGCGTATTTTTTTACCGGGAATTGTTTTGTTCTTTTTGAATCCCTTTTGATGGCCCTGTCCTTCTAAAAAAGGTAATGGTAAAGGTATGTTAGTATATATTAGCGATGCATTCAGTCCTCAGGCATTGACGCGGTAACGAAATTCAAATTGCGGAGCTAACGGAGCTTCAGCACCACTAAAAAATGTTCGCCGCTACGTCGCTGTAACTTCAGCTTCTCGGCTGTGAACTCGAACAAACACGGGGGATTCAGTGCTATTACAAACATTTTGTTTACATCGCGCCCCTATCATTTTACATTCACCAGCTTCTCTCCGCTGTCTCCGCTGAAATAATGACATCCGAACCGAAGACGGGGGGAGGGGGGTGCTTTAAAAAAAAAATTTGCCACCACGCCGCCTATTACTGGGGGGCAGAAAACAATATGTCTACCATCCAATTACACAAACACCTTTCACAGTCAACAAAAATACACATTAATCGTCTGATAAAATTGATATTTTTATACCCGCCACAAAAACAAACATTCACGCTCACATTTAATGGTGGGGGCAGAATAATATATGTCTGCCCCCCCGCCGCCTGTTCCCGCGTCTATGTCCTCAGGACTTCTCAAAGCGTTGTACACTTTAATTATCTTCAATCGAACACCATCTTGACATTTCGGTGAAGAATTCAGCCACGCTGCAGTTAATGCGCGAATACTATTCACAAACAAATATTCTACAGGTACTCATTCATACATAGTTCGACACTGGACCACAGTGTATTCTCGATTGAGAGTCCAGTGCTCTATACACTGCGCCACCTCGCTACAAGACGAACCTCTCCCGAACTGCCTATTACGGGTTGCTATGTTGGGCAACAAACAAAAGGAGGTAGCATGTACGCACAAAATAGTTTGTTGGGGCTGAAGAAAATTTAGCCCCCCATATAAAGTGAAGGGGTATGCATTTATCTGTGCAGTTTGAAATTGTTCTTGAACCTGAAGGTGCTTTTTGCGGACCTCAACAGGAGTGCAAATCGAGGTTTTTGGAGAGCCTGGATGTGCGTTTAATATCAGAACTACAATTACACACGCAAAGCATTTTGTATTTTCTAGAGTCGACGACAAAGCACCTGTCAATAATGTTATCCTGTATCAGCATTAGACGTATTGAAACAATGAACTAAAATATTACCTTTGAGGTTGCGTATGCTTACATACACGTGCTATTGCAGATGAATAAATTACATGGTGTAAACAATCATAAATCATTACAACTGGGCATCATACATATATGGCAGTATACATAACAAGTGAACTATGTGTACATTTTGGTTGCTTCCGTTACATTAACCCTCACTTTTACCATCAACAAATCATCGGTGTGCGTGCGTACGTACGTGTGCGTGTGTGCGTGCGCGCGCGTGCGTGCGTGTGCACAATTTAAGAAGCAGTGATAGTGTTGGTGCCTATAGAGGCGATGTTGGGGCGGCAGCAGTAGCGGTTGTCAACTGTTGTCACAGTCGTTGTTATTGTTGACCTGCCTGACCTCTCCTCGACCCCACCTGTACTGGTCGCCGGTACAGAGGGAAAACATTTCCTGGATCAGGTTGTGAAGGTGGCACAGCGTAAGGTCAATGCCCATCACTCCCATCGGCACCCCGTGTCTCGGGCGACTCTTACCGCCTCTGTCCATGGAAACACAGAGCAGTTGAGACTATACCTTATTAATTGGAGGCGTTATACACAGTGGCATTTATTAAAATGGGGTCTACATCGGCGGCGTTCGTATCGTCATGTTTTTACTGCTGTTTGTTGTTGAAGTGTTGTTGATCGATATGTATAAAGCTATTACGTGCCATCATTACAGTAATATTTTGTGTGAAACGTTGTACTGTCTACAAAGTATATAGTAAACAAACTAATGAAGAGATTTATCAGACATGATGGTTTAAATTCTTTTGCCTATTTCGCAGTGTACCTTTCGAAATGTTACGATAAGAAAAAACTAAATTGACTGCAAAACACGTAGAAAGAATACCGATGTCGAGAACTGGACATGTATCACTATTTGGTTCCAATATGCACATGGTACAACAACAGCCCTACTATTCTGCTGTTAAACCCCTTGATCCAAACCACGTTCCCCGGTTTCATCAACACAATGCGACATCAACTTAATACTAACGGTGATGTTTATAATTATTATATCAATGGAACCGTCTTTTTATTAGGAAGCTCTCTCCTAATCTGCCATTGAGATCCAATTGTTGTACTCGTAGAGCGGCACCTCGAGGTCGAGGCGATGGTAGACGAAACGCCGCGAGACGGCGGTAGTATATGATCACGTCGGTCGGTTGCCATTGGTGAAGACGATACACAGCGAGAAATTGGTACCGGCGATCTACGATATGCACACGCCCGCTTGTAACAATTAACAAGATTTAATAAGATTGCCATCCAGAAAATTAACTCTAGATGGAAGATGGTGTTGTGACATGACGTGTCACATCAACACTTCAATTTAAACAATATCTTAATTACAAGAAAGACTGTTAGACTTTGTATTAAGCCCTAATCCTGTTGAATGTTTAGACGGTACGGTGATAATTTTTGAATTGGCGTTAGTGCTATGTGACGCAAATACGAATGGTTTTATTTCGCAATTAATAGTTTTGTTAATGTGTAGTCGTTTTCTGATATAACTCACAATTCATACTAATATGAAGTTGTCGGAATCACTAAATCTCAACTATAGGGTCAAGAAGAAAATATTAAATATATTTTAGCACAACCAATTAGAACATATCACATAGTTATCAGACGTAATCGACTAAACAAGCATCATAGTCATTTCGTTGATTAATTTTGATAACTTCGTAGGCCCAGCACACGTGAATCACCAGTTCATTGATTAGCGGCAGTCAATGTGGCACAAGTATTGATTACGCGAAACCTAGCGTTGTCTGCCTACCTCACCTATACAGAGCGATTGCTTGCATAAGTTGAACGCAATCGTCGCTATATTGATTGGGACGATCAATTTTATGAAGTTGTAGCACATTCCGAAATATTTCTACACACGGCAACTTCTGTAGAGTATCGTAATTAACAATTCGCTGACTCTAACTATTGTTCCTAAAATGATCATAATTTGATATTTCAACTAAATGCGTTCTTTTAAATAAATCTACCAACAATATGTTTTCGCAAAACCTACTCTTATGTTTGTTTGGCTTAGTCTTCTACTATGCAAATGTCTTCCACCATGGGCACATAAGTAACGTAACATTAATTGCACGCAATTGTCGCACAAGTTAACAAAATGTAGACAATAATTTATTGGCTTGGTAGTGGCGGTTTGTTGTACACAAGAACTGTTACTGGCGAACGACCTTATCTTTATAAATGCATATGTGTCAACCCACACTAAAATATGGCTTAGAGCGTATATATTTTATTATATGAGTAACTCCGCTGTTCAAATGCGTCGAATTGAATCTGTACAGGAACTATTTATTAAACAAAGTCTTGGACCGCGTAAACGTTCAAATAAAACGGCATTATATTTGAACATCGCTTTATATAGTCACTTCGCTAAAACAGCCACTTCGTAATTAAGGTCATTAGAAAGGTCCCAACATATATCCGTGAAGTATAGGAAATTCATCACGTTACTTTGACCCAATACCAACGGTGACCCTAATACTGAGGTTCAACTGTACGTAAAACACAAAACAAAGAAAATGTTCAGGATATAGTAATTAGAAAGGTTTTATCTATATAATTTAATAGAATCTCTATAGCAGAAAGTCCTGCGCGTCGCCCGATATCTATAGTGTAAGGTGTAACAATATATCTGGCACCCCGCCATCCAGCGTCGTGTATGTATGGCGAGGTCCTCACTAAACGAGCCTTTTTGCAATCATTCCTGTACCATGACGGTCGTGCCTAACAATAATAATCATGTGGACTCAGTTACACAACTTCTAACACCAACAATAGTTTACTAAGGCGTATTCACATGAACATATTTTCGTCCATTTTCTTTCTTTCTTTTAATTGATCTACATAAGTATTATTATTAGTCATTTTACTAGTAATTTAACTATTATATCGTGTACCTTTTACACGTGAATGTATATGTATTTGAGCGTTTCTTATCCGGTAACGGAGGTTGACTAAAATATTAATAAAAATAGCATTTTAGGGTTAATGATCGCCATTCAATCAGACTTAACTCTTACGATACATATTGCCTACATTACTGAATAGCTATGGCAGCCATATACAACATCGCTGTATTAAATGTTTTTAAATGTTGAATATTTCCACAGGTAACGATTGAATTCATGTCAAATACAGATATGTCCATTATGCCGCTTGATCGTTGAGAGACTTGTTCATAACAGGAACATATTACGTGTCCTCTCTGTGATACGTATGAAAATGATATACGTATCTTTACGTGCCCTCTATATATATCCATGTTACCTCACCAACGGATTACATAAAACAATTTGCCACTTCGTCCTATGGCCTAACATCGCCCAAAATAATCCAAGAACTCAACCAGCGTGGCCAACACCAACTACACGGCGTCAACGCAGTCGCGCGGCAATGGCAGGTCTTTCTCGACGACAATCAGGTGTCGCCTGTTGCGCTGATCGGCGAAATGAACTCTCGGTTTATAGTGTTTACGATATTTGACAGCGGCAGTGACTTCCTTTTCGGCTTCGTCCACGTAGTTGTCAGATGCGAGGCACGCTCTGAAGCAGCCCTTGCACATATACGGGCATCCGGCGCTGTGTTGTATGGCACAGTCTTCGTTGTATAGCAGTGGTTTCAACCCGGAAGACCCAGAGCGGGTCTCCCTCGGCTTTACCGCCGCCGTCTGATCGTAGCGGTTGCTCGGTGTCTTCAACCGCTCCTGCTCTAAGGCAGAAGCGTTGCTGTTGCTGTTTCCCGACGTCCGTCGTGATAGCGGGTATTCGTAGCCACGTGTGGTTGCCGACATGTCGTAGTTGGACGCCGCGGAGGCAGCTGGTGTCAAGCGCGAGCTATACGCCTCATTCATGGCGGCGAGCGTCCGGAAGCTGAGGGTGTAGTCATTGAGAATCGTCTTGTTCTGCCGCACGTCCGTTGCGCTCACACACCGGCGCGAGTCGGACGTCTTGCGACAGTTGGCGCGATTGTTTGACAGCAACTGCGTGACACTAACGTTCGGCAGCTCGTCGACGGTGTCTTCGTTGAAGGCGGCAGGAAGTGACGACATCCTGTTGATCCGTACAGAAAGAGGTTTGTCGCAGGCACTCGTGTGGGGGCGCTGGGAAACCGTCCACGGGTTGTATTGTTTGAGTAGCTGCAAAGCGTAATAACAATGCACTACACAATTTACGACCGGGCATGCAAAGGTAGCTATGTTTCTACATATAAACCTATACAGGACGTAATGTTGCATGAAACAATTGCTTGACATAACAAACCGGTAAACAAAATTAACAAACACCCAAACGTTAACATACATTCATCACGTAACCAGAACGTTTGAATATATATTTAAAGGATAAGTTACTGTTTGCATGTTACAAAAACATTTTTACGGCAGAGTAGCTGCAGTAAACGCAACTATCTCACTAATCACAAACAGCAATACTATTACTAGCGGCACGTTACACCCACTGGTTTGGTTCAGTCACAAACCTGGAATGTTGTTGCAGTCCTTGGTCTGTTTCTGGTTGCTGGTAACACCCTCGTTCCTTCGAGCACTTCGTCTGTGCCGATCTGCTGTCGTTCCAGTTCAAAATGGCGTCGACCTAGGACAGCGTTCGCCGACCTTGCGAGAAGTAGGAACGTTATTCAATTCAATTACGTTATATAATACTTCCTGTCTACAGGATCCGTTAATATTTAACATTGCCACTCCTGTGTAGTTATCTGATTTATATGTGTGTGTGTGTGTGTGTGTGTGTGTGTGTGTTTGTGCGTGTGTTCGTGTGTGTGTCTGCGTGTGTGTGTGCGTGCGTGTGTGCGTGCATGTGCGTGCGCGTCTCTAACTTGCCCAGTATGACCGAACATCCCCATCTGGCCTGCTGTGAATGAATAACTATACCTGGTCCGCTATAAACGAACATCACTACCTGGTCCACTATAAACGAGCATCCCAACCTGGTCCGCTATAAATGCGCATCCCTACATGGTCCGCTATAAACGCGCATCCCTACCTGGCCCGCTATAAACGAGCATCCCAACCTGGTCCGCTATAAACGCGCATCCCAACCTGGTCCGCTATAAACGCGCATCCCAACCTGGCCCACTATAAACGAGCATCCCAACCTGGTCCGCTATAAACGCGCATCCCTACCTGGTCCGCTATAAACGAGCATCCCAACCTGGTCCGCTATAAACGCGCATCCCAACCTGGTCCGCTATAAACGCGCATCCCTACCTGGCCCGCTATAAACGAGCAGCCCTACCTGGTCCGCTAGAAACGAACATCCCTACCTGACCTGCTATAAACGAACATCCTTACCTGGCACGCTCACACAGTGTTGCTTTCAGTTCCTCTGCTAGAGGCCACGCCGTGTTCTTCTGCACTTTTGGTACGTTGCGTTTCTGAGCGACCCCTATCGGGGTTAACCATGTATTGGCCGATATGCCGTTGTACAGGGTGTGATAGGTGGGCTGGTTCGAGTCACTCACACGCAACTTGTTGAAGACCTCATCGGTGTAGTACGCCATCTTGGAACTCTCAGTTCACTCGGATAATGGCACTCATCGTGTCCGGTAACGTCAAGGGGCTCATGGTTTCGCACGTGCTCGGGTCTTGGAACAGTTGACCACGTAGCGGTCTTGTTTATTACGTAGCAGGAGTGTGCGAGGAACTGGCAATAAAACCATCTTGACTTAGTATCTCTAGAATATATTTCATATGTCGCAAAGCTTATTCAACACATTCCATAATCCGGTGTTTTTTTTAATTGCATTTACCAAATCATTTTGTTCTAGAAATAAATTAAACCCGAAAGCATTCAGTACATTGTTTAACACTGATATTTTCTGTCGTGCCATTGACGTCGGAATGTGTTAGTTTTCACCCCACCTTCGTTATGATGCTTATGCTAACCCTTTACCGGAAATGTTATTATTAATATCAGCCCGTAAGCTGGGACGATCCCTACTTTTCATGAAAATTCCCTTCTAAAAACGAACCCCCATTTCCCCACTAAACCAACTGCATCTAATGGTTATTAAATTAAACTGAACAACTACGCGGTCCAAACTGTCAGCTTCCGCGTCGTAGACACATTTACATTCATTGCCAGGCAGTTTCGTTAAACGTGGAACCGCCAAAGGTTAGGCTTTTGAGTTTCAGTTATCCGACCGACTGTGTTACGTATCCGATCATTTAGTTGCGACACGGTATACATTGCAGCACGGGGAATCACGTAAATCGTTGCCGCCCGACCCAAACGTTTGTTGTCAACGTAACGGAAATATGTTTTTTCCTCGCACAGTTCTGAAGAAATTGAGCACAAGTCATGACATCTTCGCAACGAGAACAAATATGCCAAGAAAATACTCAAATGCCTACTAATACTGAAATGTACCTCCAAGGAAAATAAAAAAAGAAAATCTTCCCTACCTACCTCCCCTAGCATTTGACAGCATATAACCGGAAGCAAAAATAGGAGGAAATCAGTACTCACCTATGTCATATAGCAAGTGCATGAACAATTGCAGTGACGTTGGCAATGCCGCAGGTAATTATATTCTCTGAATGACGCCACCAGTGGAAATGACGTAACAGGTAAATTTGCAGTTGTCGGTGTGTCCATGGTGACGTCTTCAAAATTGAAAGACGTGATGTCGTTCCACATAACATGCATGCGTGTCGTTCGTGCCAAGTTTGTGTTCACGTACATTCTGGCACACCGGTGAAAGATGAAATGAGGGAAGCATCATGCCAGCGGTTGGTCGCCACGAAGCACACAAGACAGACATTGTCTCAACTGATAGGCAGACGTTGGCCACTACTGGTGAAAACAACGCCCTTCTCCCTGCAGAAGAAGTAGCGAGCTCAGACACACAGGGGCACTAATTGCTGCATAAAACAAACAAATCCGCTTATCCCCATCCACAGCCGTGAGTCTACCCGCGTGCATGCAGGCAGTGGCCATTGGTCATACGCTGGCGGTCAATATTGTACGCGGCAACGGTCAACAACGGCTCGTTCGATTTTATTGATAATCAGCTTCCGCTTAAAATAGACCACTATACTATGTAGATGGCGTATTGTGTTGTACGATGTTGTATTTGTAAACATATATAATATTGACAACTGGTCGGTTTGTAGGTGTCAATACACAAATGCAGAGTAGTAATGGGGGAATAGCTTTCACGTGGAGGGGACAAAATATGTTACTCTGTTCAAAATATGGTAACTTGGAGATACGATCGTGCCAGTCTTTCCCTGCCATGTAGTGGGTGTGGCCGCCTCTAGCCCCTTTAATACACTGATAAATGGTAAATATTAAACAAAACATTATTTACGTTGGTCATGTGTTTTCCAGTGGCGCAGTATCTACCCAAAATATTCTATACTTTGCTAATTGCTGATGTAACGTCTAGACGGCTTAATGGTCCATAGTATCCGTCGTAAACCTGCATAACAGGAAATTGCGAGGAGAGACGAAACTCTAGGTGAGAAGCACTTTGCTCGCACGTTTAATTTGGCTTATATAATAGGCATTCGAGCCCCATCGATTAGTACAGCACTTTAATGAAACATCCTTCACTCTGATTTTCTTCTTAATATCGAGAGTCAATAAATCGACAGCACCTTCACCTGTTCTTCTGTCCATGCTGCATTGCTCCAAATCACCTTCATCCCGCCCTTCTGTCCGTGCTACATTGCACCACATCACTTTCATCCCGCCCTTCTGTTCGTGCTACATTGCTCCACATCACCTTCACCCAGCGCTTCTGTTCGTGCTACATTGCTCCACATCACCTTCACCCAACCCTTCTGTTCGTGCTACATTGCTCCACATCACCTTCATCCAACCCTTCTGTTCGTGCTACATTACACCACATCACCATCACCCAGCCCTTCTGTTCATGCTACATTACACCACATCACTTTCACCCAGCCCTTCTGTTCGTGCTACATTGCTCCACATCACCATCACCCAACCCTTCTGTTCGTGCTACATTAAACCACATCACCATCACCCAACCTTTCTGTTCGTGCTACATTACACCACATCACCTTCACCCAACCCTTCTGTTCATGCTACACTACACCACATCACCATCACACAGCCGTTCAGTTCGTGCTACATTGTTCCACATCACCTTCACCCGGCTCTTCTGTCCTGAACTAAATAGTATACCATAGGTCTTGGTTGATACATTATTGTTGGTTCACACACAGGTGCAAAATCTCGCTTTCCAACACACCCTTCCCGTTACCACCACCCCATCGGGCGGAATATTTGAAAATGACAGAAGTGTAATAGAAACATTTAAATTCACTAAATAACGTGTAGGAAAGTGACTGTTCGAAGTCTTGGTTTTATGCATATTTGTCGAATTATTCGCAATAAAGTAGGCCACCACACGATTAATGATACCAAGTGTTTAAGGAGGATACTGAAAGTTACATTGCCATATATGATATCAAACAAAGACAGCCAGACAAAACATGGCAAGAGAAGATCAGTGTGGAAGTCAAGAAAAGAAGATGGACATGGTTTGGGCATGTGCTCAGATCAAAATGAAGACAGCCACTGCCTGGCGGCGCAAACATGAATATCAGCAGGGAAGTGGAAAGTCGCCCTAACAGTAGCTTCTTCTATTTTCTCGTTATTTCCCTCCATCTCTGTCTGTTGTCCGCACTGACCTTCCACTCTTGGCTGTTCACACCTGCCCTCCTAAGGTTCCTTTCATGTTGTCGTTCCATCTCAACTTTGGCTTTCCTCTTCGTCGTTTATCACCCTCTTCTGCTCTCCATGTTCTGTTTGATAATATGTCTTCGCTCATTTTTTGCATGTGTCCTGCCCATCTGATTCTGTTTCCGACTATTTTCATCTTTAAGTATTTTTTCATACCAATCTCTTCTCTCAGTTCCGTCATCTTCCTTCTGTCTTCCTGCGGTATTCTACTTATTCTTTGGATCCAGTTATTCTCTGCTACTTGTAGCTTCTCCTCTTCTCTCTCCGTCAGTGCCGGTGTTCCCAATTCATATAAACATGTTGGCACCAGACAGGCTTCCAACACTTTTCCTTTTAGATGTTTATTTCGTTTTCTAAACAACTTGCGAACACTAATTGAAAAACAAGAGAACAACTCGGTTGGAAAACATGGAGACAGAACGTATTGGGGAAGATGCACGGCAGCCAAGAGGCCGGAAGAGGATAGGGACATTTATATATTGGGTGGTGTATTGATTTATTTTGTTTTAAGAAACCACGCATAACAGTGTTTCCCCTGGATAAAATGATGGGTGAGGTGGTAGGGGTGGGCTACGCGAGCGCCGCAGGGCGAAGCGTTGCTGAAGAGGTCCGGGGGCATGCTCCCGTAGTAGGCATGCTCCCCCTAGTAAGACTATGGATCTGGTCTGCGTCTGTTGTGGCTGAAGAGGCCAATTCTTCAGTGGCGGTCTTTATTGCAATTGCTGCATTTGAAGGTGTTCTCGGCTCTGTTCTCAGCCTGGCTGTTTTTTCTGCGGTTGCGTTTTTCGTCTGCTAGGCAGCGGAGAGTATCCTCTCCTCTTTTGAGACCCCTATGTAGTTCCTGCCTCCACGTGGATCGGTCTCCAGCAAGATCCTCCCAAATGTTAACATATACGTCTAGTGCCTTCAAGTCTCGCTTGCATACGTCCTTGAAGCGCAGATGGGGACGTCCTGCAGCTCTCTTTCCAGTGGTCAGCTCTCCGTAGAGGATGTCTTTTGGTAGTCTCCCGTCTTCCATCCGATGCACGTGACCGGGCGAGCTGCGGCGGCGTTGCCTGAGCAGGGTCACCAGGCTCACAGACTTGGCACGTGAGAAAAAAACTAGCTTAAAATGGTGCATTCTTAGGTATGTTTTAACCGTTACTTTTGAATATAGAGGGAACATATAAAACAGTAATATAGCTTGTAAACATAATTATTACACTATTTGTAACTGTAGTAATCATGATTGATAAAAGTCAATAATCATGATTGCTTCATCGTTTGAGATGTGGTTTCCACTTGACCACCGATACTTGTTTATTGTGATGTTTTTCTTGCCCTAACCCTAGGCCTTGTTACCACGCTGACAGAGTCAGTGACGTTTCTCAAATGGTGTCAAACAATGTAAGTTGTTTAGCATATCGACATTCTGTAACACAGATCATTGCCTAGCCCATGGTATTGATAACATGTTAGTAAACATCGTTTTAGGCAATAGGCGTCTTTTCCGAGATATGAACTTCGGTGGTTTATATTCGTAAGTACTTCACTCAAATCAACTTTCCCAAAAGTTTGTTTGCACAACTTTGTCGGAACATGCTTTATAAACATAGCACAAAGATATCTTACGAATCACCTTCCTTAATTTGCGGGAAATGCCATAGAACATTTAGAGAGGCACTGCGGCGCAAACTAGCGCAAACCGGATCGCTATTTGGGCTTCAAAACGGTCCGGATTCGATACAAGTGCCGACTAGTGAAGAGGATGCACGGTTTTTATTTGGGCTTCAAAATGGTTCGGATTCCACACAAGTGTCTACTAGTGTCGTAGACTAGTGTCATTACTTAGCATGCACGGTTTTTACTCCTACCACCGTCATAAACCAGAAATTCAACATCAGCTACACCAGCATTCTGATTAATTGGGGGCGCTTACTATAATAGTAAAATTGCACGCAAAAGGCTGTGATTTTGCAGGATGTCATTTCACGCCGCTCGTCGACGCTGAATATATCGCGTAATAACGAATGGGCGCTCGAAATAGCTATGAGGCGGCAATTTCGGCATATTCAGGGCAACGTAGCATACACAAACGGCGAGACGACCCGCTCGCTTGTCATATACCAGGGGAAACACTGCCGTAATACCTTCCTTTCAGTAGTTGGCCAATGTTTGTGATGTACAGGTATATGTCACAATATTCATTAATGCATTTGGACATATTGAAACACAAATGTAATATGTAACTGAAATGTATTTGATCGCGTCGTTATAATAATAAAGGTAACTTCGTTTGCGCCTAAATCCCTGGAAACCAAGCTCAGAGGTGCATCAAGACAGACCATGAAGCAGTATTAACTAATGGATACGCCAAGGAGCTATTGTGGATAAGAAATATTTAAAGGTATTTATAGCAGCAATCGTGACGTATTCGACACAGCGATAGAAATATGATACATGATATAATTTACAATAATGTCATCTTTGATTTAGTTTCTCTAGTTCAATTGTTGTATAACAAAGCCTCAGCTATACGTATTTATATGTTTTACTTTTATTATTATATTTATTTCTTATAATTTCTAACGACTATTGTCAACACTACTGAACAGAGTTCTACTTTGGATTTTAGTGTCTAAATAAAGTTATTATTATTATTATTAAATAATTGGCAATCTCGGATGTTTAGTGAAAGGTTCCAGAAATTATATTATATTCGGATCTGGTGTTTGACAGATGTCGTAAGTAAGGGCTATATGCTTACCTATCTCTACAGTCACTGAAAATTACATTGACCTAATTCGCAATGTAGGCGTCTGGAAGCCGGCGGTTTAAACTATGCAAGTCTTAATTATTAAACACGACAATGTCGACATGTTCCGTGACAATTCAATTAAGATATATCGCAACCCACACTCGATGGCAGGAAAAGTTTGCACATGAAATATTAAATTAATTGCAGCTTACTTCGATATTCACGTTTCATTCGCCTGAGGTCAGCACCAGTTGACGTCAATACGTCGATTCCGATTCAACGCAGGTGATTGTTCTGACGTAGGTAGCCTACGTTAACGGTGCATAATGTTGTTGTAACATCCGTTTGAGACAATGCATGTAGTAAATGTATTGGCTTGTGATTCTGTGTAACAGAACAATTTCTGTAGCTCTTTCATGTACAACGCATTGGTTTTAATATACATATTTCCCTGCCTTCCTAATTGTCTTTCGTTCTGAGTATGTTCGGGGTATTGGACATGGACATAACACATTTTGACGCAAAACCTGGGATCAGTTTTTATCCTAGAAATGGGTTGTTCTTGTTGACTCTAGATCAGCAGATTAATTAGCACTGACATATGATAATACTGTTAAAATCGGTGTATCGCGCTTAATTAGTAGGCTATATACGTGCCAGAACACACCACACACCGTGACACACGATCCCGAACTCCAAAAGAATGTCGAGCTTTGACTCGGCCCCGTCATCCCAGCGACAATGAACCACGTGTCCTTCGTATCACGTCCCATTGTGTGCTCTTAGTTGCATGCTGACGTAGCGGTCTCGTGGTGTTGGTATTCGTACACTGATCCGCTGCCGTGTATGCCGCGTGGTGTAAACAGGGCATGCATGTCCTAACCTGCAGCCCAGCGCACTTTCGTACGATATACAGCAACACAACTCACGCGCTGCACGTGCATGCAGTAATCGTTGAACACGAAACACACGGTATAAAAAGCGTCATTGACATTAATTAATTACAAATGTGTGTTTATTGTCATCATCGACGCCGTCATCATCGTTATTATACGTACACAGGTACTTCACTAAGCGACCAACATCCACCATAGCCATCATCAAAAGCAACAACGAATCCGTAAAGTATCAGTATACAGTTAAAATGTATACATAAACTGACACTTTATAAATAATCTCGACCACCTTTTTATAAAGACCAGTTTGACTAGCCCCGTCGGTGGTTTAATAAATCCAGATCATGATCCGGACACATCGGATGGTCTGTAGTCGATACCGTGTGTTAGTTCTAGATCCTAATTAAATGTAGGCTCGTAGATATGCAATGTCCAAGACGTAAATAGTGTTTCGTTTTGGTTCAAACAACTACACATCCCTCCCTACCAATACGCGACGTGAACGTAGGATTTTGAGTGATCCCAAATGGCTTCTAAAACGACAGTCAGTAGCCGCGGGATCTAACTGATGTGACATGGTTGCTAGTACATTGTCCACCACATTGCCCTGTTCTGCTATCAACAATAACGTCAATGTGCATTAATGCATGTTCTACTCAATAGGTGGCATAATTGTTGCGATTATTTTCTCCGCCATACGGATGACGTAAGCCTGGCAACCTCCCATACCTGATAATGATAAACGTGTTGGAGGACTAGGCGATATTATGCGACCACCTCTTGTTTATAGAGTATTAGGCAACGGATGACAGCCGACAGAAACATCGGATGTGCTCGCTCCCTTTGAGTAACGAAGACCGGCTGGCAGGCTGATGCAAGTTGCACACACATGCTTCCAGTTAGTCAACCAACTCTCCAAAGAAGGCATACGGTGATTGTTTGGGTACACACAAGCCGTGTGTACACCTTTACACACGAACCCCAACTGTCTGTGAACAACAACGATACACCTCAAGTATCAAGGTTAACCGCGGTCCCATGAATCCAATATGATGTAGCAAGAGTCTACGATAATACTTTGTCCTTTTGATATACAGTGCTACTAGATCATCTTCCGTCCACCCAATCAGCGTCTGCGGACGGCAGTGTGACATGAAGCTCCCACTTACGCTGGTCTCCATTTTCTGTATTTGTAATTCCCGCCATTTTCTCAGAGAGAGGCAGCTTGGAAAGACCGTTTTTATATTCCGTGTTACGAGGCGCTTCCGATAACACAGATGTCACAACACGCAGAGAAGGACCAGCATGTTCAGAAATAGGTTGATCTCGTGAGATTTCACGTAGGTGCCGGACGACAGACCTGCTTCTGTCGCCGCCATTCTGACCGGGATGACGCGTCCATGTTTCCTCGTTACTCTCGGACATGTTATAGGGTATTCTCCACATTGTAGATCCGCTAGATGTCGCCAACTTTGAAGACGACCGATTACACGTACACACAAGAACACGTGACGAATCTCGTCCACTGTTATCTTTCTTAGTTTCGTATTCAAAATGGCGGCGATGTTTCAGAGCTTCGTTCTCCTTGTTAGAGTCTCTGGAACCCGAACGCAGTACCACCAACTCTAGTCGTTCTTTTACCTTTGTGAGCCTCTTGAACGTGGCGGACAGACTTCGCGGATGGTAACCTTCCTTGGATGGTCGTATGGTTCTCCCGCGGGCGTAAGGCGGGCCTCTGTCACTCAGCGTTCCTCGCGCTTCTGTCGACCTTCGCTAATAGAAAGATAGATCTTCTCGTAATCATAATAGTATGCATATATATATATACATATATATATATTATAACATAAACAGGCGTGTGTGTGCGTGTTCGCGTGCGCACCTGCGTGCGTGTACGCATGCGGGTGTGTGCCTATGAATGTTTGCGACTTCTTGTATTTAAATATGACTATTTATGACAAGATCAACAGAAATGTCATTCGTTTTAATTTAGAACTAGCATAAACTGTTTACAATTTTTATATCAAAATATGAGCAAAGTTCATCAAACGTATCGACAAATCGCGAATAAAAGCATATATACGAAATTGCGAATTGCACATTTTTATGACAACCGGTCCACCCCAAAACATAGGTAACTAAATATGCAAATTGTTTTACCTTAAAGGCTTCGTCGGCGCTGCAAACGGCTGCCGATGACAAACTGAGACGTTTCGGTCTCGGCGTGTCCATCTGTCTCAATTGAGTGACGTCGTCGGCTGACCCGACCCGGTACTTGAACGTCAATGTCCACGCAGTCGAGCGTTCTGTCGTGTCCTGGGGACGGACACTGTCCGGCAACTTCTGCGCCGACCCCCAGCTGCGTGAGGAAACACTGGTCTCTTCAACGACATACTTCTAATATCGACGTGGCACGATGTTGTGTAACATTTATTCTGTTATAGTTTAGTTTTCGATTAGTTTCAATGATTCGTGATCTATCGGACATTCCATGGTTAACTTCACTGTCAGTTTATTCTACAATCACAACTTACTTAACCTATTTGAGGTAGGCCCGGTACAGCTATTCCCATTACAACTACTTCCCACTGGAGTTACATCCCCTCGTCATATAACTACAAGTCAGAGGAACATTCGTATTCTCAGCTTAGGTAAGTTTTACTTTGAAAAGGTGCTTAATTATTATTATTATTATTATTTATTTATTATACTCCAGCCGAACACATTCTCTGACCAGAACATCTATAAGTATTTTCTTGATTATCGTGAAGGTGAGCATCCAATACAGGCGCTGTCTCTTTATGACTGTTATATTGCTTCCAGATCCAAGGCTAACACGGAAGAGAGTAGACTCAAACCATAAGTATTGTCATTTTGTGGAACTTTCTGTAATCTTATGGTGGATGTCAGAAGCAAGAAACGCCTTGCCAACTGGTGCCTTGGTGTCGTTTCCTTCCAGTACATCACGTTGTCGCGTAAGCGTATTTACTGATGCAAGGAACACCCTACAAGCACGTTTGCTCGTAGAGGATATGACCTTGATTACCTCTACAACCTCCACCGAGGTGCACTAGGAGGACGATCAAACTCTCCAGTTCATTTCATATAGTCACCAGCTTCATTGGTTCTCAGTGTTGACATGTACTTGATGGCATAACTTATACACACCAGGTACAAGTTTTTATTTGTCCCTGCGCACCTACACCGGAATATGTAGCATATGCACACAACAAAACTCTTCCAATATTTAGTTAATAGAGAGTATTTACAAGATCTCGACTCCCTTCCCGATTCCATTTGTGTCACGCGATCGGTTCGATTGTTAGACAGTTGAACAGATTGCGTGGCGCAATCGGGATCGAGATGTAATTCGAAATCGGGGCGCTTGCAAACACTCTCTTTTACTCACCATACAACTCACATCGCCAGATATAGAATTATAGAGTAGGTTCTGTTATACAGTGTCTTTTATGTGATACTGAACATATACGAACCTTAGAGAAACAATATAATCGGGTTATGGCCACTACTCAAATGAAACAATGCCACTATTGCCAAAACATATTCTGTTGGGAACGCATATACGATGTGGCGTACCTCGTTGGAACCCCATCCACCAACTGCATCAACAATCCCTGCTTTTGGGAAATAAAGTAGCGGAACAATGTCGTTAAAAAAACGAAAGTTCTTATATAGCGCAGTATCCAGTCATTAGAACTGCTCAAAGCGCTTCATACTTTTCTTCCTGGCAGACCTGTTGAATCGAACACCATCTCGACGTTTCTGGGAAACATCCAGCCACGCTGTGTTTAAAGCGCGAAGACTATTCGACAAATATCCACCACTGTCTACAGCCAGGTACTTATTTATACAGCCGAGTGAATTGGAGCAACGTAGAGTGGACGAACTTACCCAAGGTTCGACACGGCAGCATGGGATTCGACCCTCGTTACTCGTTATCTCAAGTCTCAATTTCTGATATTCTAACCTTGCAAAATTAATGCACAGCCCTCAACTGGATAATTCCAAGGTGCACAGTGTAACGGGAGAAACTACAGCTATGGTAGGATGTAGGTACCACCCCCAGCGGGACATTGTTATAACGGGAAGTATTTGTAAGGGAGGATGTTGCCTGTTTAATCTAAGTTCTCCTAATTTCTGTGTTGACTTCTTCTCTCGAACTGACTAAAGACCCACAGGACTGGAAACAATCCATAAGACTTCGTGTGTATTGTTGGTTTTGGACGAACGTAGTATTGGATATTTAACAATGTGCACGAACAGTGTATTTTCATAGTTGAAACAATATTTATAATAATTCAACTGCAGTCTATGTGCCACCAGTGCTGGCGGCAATCAAGGCGAATATCGGTTCGCATTCGTAGTCAAGGGAAATATTTAGACAATTCATTTGCATGACTCCCTATATATGAAACAGGACCTCAGTACACGCTTTGATATTTGCACGATTGAATATTTATATATGTATGGGTCTGTAATGATATCGGTAGATACATAGGGCACATTTCCATCGGCTGTATTCACATTGAAATAATAATCCTGTTTTATTATTGACCTTCCCACGAATGACAACATAGAGGCTAATGCTTAGGTGCGTTCAATGAATAGCTATAAGAGTAGTAACCACAAAGCTATATATATGCACATAATAGTCTTTACACTCGGGTGAATTATAGAGTGTTACGTATCTAACATAATTTGAAATCGTGCATACTGTTGCGGTTTCTGTCTATCTTAAAGGCAGATCTGGCTGTAAATAATTGATTGATTGATTGATTGAATGATTGATTGATTGATTAATTGAAGATGGGTCAGTGGACGATTGGATGAGTCAGTTATTGTGTCAATAGGTGGGTGAAAGTCAGTCAGGCAGTCGGTCAACGAGTCGATGAGTGGGGGAGTCAGTGAATATGTGAGTATGTGAGTGAATGAGTGAGTGAGTGAGAGAGTGAGTGAATGGGTAAGTGAGTGAGTGAGTGAGTGGATGAGTGGATGAGTGTGTGAGGAGTCAGATTAAGTGAGGAAGAAATGAAACATCTAATAATGCAGCCAACAATGTGTTCCACCAAGGAGTTTGGAACGTTTGATTCACATATCCTAAGTACTAACGAACGAGCTGGTATTGATAAAATAAGCTGTACCTCTGATGCGATTTCCGGAGGGCGTCTAGTTTCATCTCCTTTCTGCCCTGTCGAATATCCGGAAGCACTGGTGTCCGAGTCGTCACGTGAATTCTCTTTAACGTCGTTCCGAGCACGAAGGACTCCTCTGTGAAACAGGTGCGTAGAGCCGGCAGACGTCGTCTCGGCATAACTCCAATATTCGAGGCAAATCTCTTCTTCTCTTGGTGCCTGACGATCACAGTAGACGCGAAGGCCTTGCCTATATAGACGGACCGTGCCATCGCTCTACTGAAAACAACCGGTGGTCGGGCATAGCGGCCGTACGGTGGAATTCTGTAACGTATGTGGGACAATAATATAAGATCCAATACTTCTGAAGTATTCGAAAATAGCATTCGAAAACTCTATTCGAGTGCACATAACATTGTACTAGAGCACAAGTATTAAGTAACCAAATTCTGTTTTATGCACTTGCAGACTTCCAGCGTGTGTACCGGTTCTACCTTTGTCTCCATCTAATATGTAAACACACACACACACACACACACACACACACACACACACACACACACACACACACACACACACACACACAATAAAACAAACATACACCAACATTTACACTTGTAGCAGTACTGCTTGTCATTTATCTCCCTTACTTGTAATATAGCCAACGATGCATCGACGCGTCTGCCAAGGGTTCTAATGTAAATGCATTTGGTAAGGCCGGCGTTTCTCAGTCGTTAGCATTATATGGAATGCGATGGTGGTGTTAGTTAAGCCCTTTATCCGTCGTCGTATATCCGCTATAGTTTACGTTTAATTACCCAAACAATCTGCAAAGTTAGTGTGACCGAAGCCTTACAAACAATTACGATACCTGGTGAGAGTAGATAAAGCGACCAACAATCCTTGCATAAGTCTACGTTAATCCAAGGAGCAAATCACGAATGTATTGTACATATAAAGCATGCAGAATAGTGTGAACGTTGTACAATTCTACTGTTACTTGTATGTAACATGATAAGTTGTACCTACTTGCTTGTCATATCACTGACTCTGCAAACGCTCATACGAGATTATTGGACTTATTGCCACCTTCGTACAACGACACAATGAACGGTGTCACCCAATATCCACCCGCCGGCACGACTGAACACGGGCGATCAGAAGGCTTCCTGCATGGTCATGTGTTCTATCGTGAATAGCAACACCCAGATGTATTATATTCGCAAGACAAATGTTTGTGGCGACCGAATTTAATCCGCGTGTGGTCGCTTGGTAAACTTTCACGGCAGTTGAATGTACGGTTCAGTAATCCCTGTCTAATGCATGGTTCCTAACCAGGTACACTGGACCCGAGTGGGATCCGACACAAGACTGTGACTGGTTTACAATGGAGAGTTCCTAAGTGGAACACAATTAGACGTACGGGAAATTTCGGTAAGATGATGAACAATCTGGTAATATGGGTCACTTATAAATAAATTATAACTCTAAAATGGTCGTCTAGCGAAGGATTGCCGAGTTAAACAATGTGACGAGCCAAGCAGATAACTTTTGCAATAGTATGACTGCTACATTTATAACTTTTTACGTAAATAACTTATGACAACATTTCCATGTGACGTTGTTTGTGATTATCACATGACAGCAGTTCTAAGAACATAGCAGAAGGCGGCGTAGCCTATGACCCTGTTAATCGCTGGATGCCTCCCTCTCGAGTCCCATTAGTTTCCCTGATCTCTCTTCGCCATAAGTTGTTCTTCCGGGCAAGCACTGTGGCGACTTTGGTCGTGATGATATGGCCCTCGTTAATTCGGTGTTCACCTATACTCTTTGAGTCTGGCCCTGCTCCCATCCCCCATCAATCTGGTATATATATATATAATAATATATGTCGATGATAAATTTGTCCAGATCCACGAATGCCACATGGAAGGCTTCATTACATGTCTTATTTAACATAATGGACCCAAACATCAAATTCACCGGAACGAGAAGGCCAACTATCATTCTTCGACGCTTGTGTACATCTCAATGACGACGGCAGGACACGAGTGACTGTCTAAAGAAAAAAAAACATCAGTAACAGAACTTCAGTTCCAATCACCACCTAGAACACAAACGATCAGTTGTCAGAACCCAATGAACACTGCAGACCAATTGTAACCACCGATGAAGATAAAGCCACCGAAACAGCATACGTCAGAGTAGCACTCAAAGCCAACAACTATAGTGAGTGGATGTTCCACATCACCAAGAAAAAAGACACTAAGTTCAGAAAAACAGACCAGTCACACACCGAATAACCTTCTACCGTACGTGCGCAACCTATCTGAGAAACTGATCGCGATCTTCCGGGAGCATGGAGAGGTGACAGAACACAAACCCATAAGGGCCATAGTGGTGAACCCTAGGGACAACATACGAAATAGAATGTCCTGGCTGTCATCAGACCTACGCATGCGAATTTAGCAGATCACTGGGGGCCAGACTCGAAAAACACGAGTGTCTCACTCACAGGTGTAGGTGAACACCGAATTAACGAGGGCCATATCATCACAGCCAAAGTCTGACGAAGATCTGTGAAGCAATTGAGATTCGAAAGTGGCGATCGGCGATCAACAGGGGCACCGGTTGGTATGTGTGTGTGTGTGTGTGGTGTGTGCGTGTGTGTGTGTGTGTGTGCGTGTGTGTGCGGGTGCGCATATGTGTGTGGTGTGTGCGTGTGTGCATGTGTGTGCGGGTGCGCGCGTGTGTGTGAGTGTGTGTGGTGTGCGTATGCGTGTGCATGAGTGTGTGCGTGTGTTTGTTTGTGTGGTGTGTGTGTGTGTGTGCGCGCGCGCGCGCGCGTGTGTGTTTGTGTGTGTTTGTGTGTGTGTGTGTGTGTGTGTGTGTGTGTGTGTGTGTGTGTGTGTGTGTGTGTGTGTGTGTGTGTGTGTGTGTGTGTGTGTGTGTGTGTGTGTGTGTGATAGTCGTCTAATTTATTTCTTCGATAAATTCATTATCCTATCAGCTTGTGTTATGGATTATACTATAATGCAATTTCCAAGCTGGTGGCAAAAAGAAAAACACTTGATTACCTTCTGGGTACATTCATCAGCCGCGTACAATCCAGGTAACATTTCATATGAAGGCATCTGATTAGGCAATCCAAACACGGCGCATTACACATACCTTGTAGATTAACTTTCAAATTGGCTTTGTAGCATCATGGCCATATAACTTTTCAATACGAAACCAACTTGTAAAGACATTTTTATCATAAACTTATCAAGATTGATATTATAAACTAAGTTATATAAATATATTGTTGCGTTACTGGTCCAAATAAGACGTTGTATTCGAATATATTTGTTTGTTGCAATATAGGTCTAAACACATGATCATATTTCCAACGCACGGATAATACGAGCTATTTGGGGAAAGTGTTCTTCTCGTCCTCAATAGAAAAACTATAAACAAGCTGTGTGTGTTACAATGCCAATAAAGATAGTCTGACTTTACACACAGCAAATACATATAATCCTACGGCACCAAAATAGCAATGTGAAGAAGTGGCTGATGTTACCGAACCTTCCCCTGATAGCATGACGGGCGGTGATCGAGTAGAAGTGAGCAGTGTTGTATAAGTTTATTGTATTCGTCATACTGACATACAATCTGCAGAAAATAATTACTCACTGCGCTAGACAAACTGTTAAACATGGCCAAGTAGACGGGACGACATTTCAGAGAATAACCATCGATTAGATCGTAATGGAAGAAAGCGAACCAGGCCGTCAGGTTACAACCAGGTCTTTGTAGCCGGAATAGACCGAGACGATTACTGATTATTTAGTCGCTTTTCACTCCGCTCATGATTTGAACCTCGATTATATACATGTCGCTTGATATAAAGTAACTTTGTGCATGCATCCGTGCACGCGTGCGTGTGTGTGCTTGCGCGTGTGTGTGTGGTTGTGTCTATGTATACTATGCATGTGTGTATGTGTTTGTGCGTGTGCATGTGCATGTGTGTGTGTGTGTATAAATATGTACACATGCATAAAGACAAACACCTGTGTCAAAGTAGTTGTGACTGAAGTGTTGACACATACCTTTGTGAAGCCCAACCAGTGTGAAGAGTCCATTGACGCAAGAACCATTGTCCGTCCAGTAGGGTGAATTTCCAACTAAACACGTGTTGTTGTTGTGCTATTCACTAAACAGTCTTCTTCCTACGTATTCGTCCAGATAAGAATCAATGCAAACAAGCTCGCGTTATTGACAGTCGTAACCAAGTTTACAAAGGTTCTGAGAGGGCCTAATGAGACTTTTGTATCTCACGCGCGGTCTATCCGTAACGCGTGATGTATTCGTGTTCTTACTTTGTAAATAGTTAACATTCACAACTAACACATATATTATGTGTGTTCGTTTTGTTGGCGCTCGCAGATCTGCTACCGTTATCTGTGGCGACTGCAGCAAAGATACATCACCAAAATTTACTCACACCGAAAAGCAAATTATAAAGAAACCTAGCTCATTTTTTGATACCGTCATCGAATAGAGACAAAACCTTAAATGTCATCACTCCCGTAACGGTTCATTTCCTCCGGGATGTTTCCTGGAGATTACAGTTGGTCAAGTATGCGGTGGATTGTTGCTCTACCTCTCGGGTCGAAGTTGAGGCAACACACCAAAATCATCGTCAATGTTTTCGGTCTGTCACGTGATGTCCTTACAGCTATGAACACACAGTTGTTTTTGTCGGCGAGGTCTGTAATTGCTCACTTACTGTTGATCCTCTCCTTTGCATCTCCCAAGTAAGACGTCTTGTATTGATGGCTTCAGACTAGTTATTGTGTTCCCCAAGTGTTGCACCAGATATTCCCACTGTTTGCCAACCTATATCCTAGATGTGATTACAACTGTTGCATGGGATCTGGTATAGAAATAGTCCATTAAAAAACTCTATTTTCATTGCGATTGTGTGCACTAATGTTTTTCTGAGATGATGATCTGACAGATGTGGTGATAGCATGATACACTACTTGATGACTATGACAGTTATGCTGTGATGGCGACATGTACACGTGTGATTGACTATGAGATACAATGCACATCAAGACATGAATTAGTTGTGATGGACGCCGTTTTATGTAGTTCTTGTGCACTGATTTTCTTTTGTCACACAATTTGTGTCGCCGTACCAAAATTAGCTGGGTTTTAAACGTTTTGTTAGCGCAAAAAAACTTATATAGAGACAACAACTAGTCTATATCTGGCATGGTCCTAGTGGGCGCCTACTTCTGGCGTGAGACTATTCTCGCCCAGGTTACATCGTAACATCCTCGCGCGCCAGGGGTCGCTGCTGCTGATTACGTCAGTGCCAGCCAGCAGTACCTCTTGGCTGATCGTTTTGTGAAACTCTGAATTTACGCTCAGCTTATGAAATCGCTCACTATATCAGTGGTTGGCGACAGGTCAGGTGGTCATAATAAAACTCATTTCAACCAACCGTGGCTCGTATTACATGCAATGTTTATGAAGAAGCAATTATTCGAATACACAATATTGGGATTCCCAGAAATCGTTTATCCGTCTTCAAATTGGGGCGGGTATTTGCGCTGTTCTCACGGGTGACGCAGTCGCGACTGACGAAGTCAATTACTAGTTTGACTCGGCTAACTTCCGCACTTCGCGTAGATCTTCCAGGGCTAGTTTTGCAAGGCAAACAGCCCTGGCATGCGAGGATGCATCATAACGGTAAAACACTTCTTGGAACCATTTGTGAATATGTAGCGCCATCTGGCGCATAATAGGACTAGTTTACTTGGTTTTTGATATAACCAGGACGACGATAACCTTGAACCAAGTTAACCATTCAGGGTGGGATTTTCTGCAAGTCGTTATAACGGGAGGGCCATGCGGGATCGTTTTATTTGAACGCGGAAGTTCAAAGATGACCAAAACCCGGGAAATGTAGAAGGTATGCCAGTACTGTTTTGGTGCATATCAAGTAGTAATAACGTAGATTTCCTGTCGTAGGTGTATATCTCTAAAAAGATGGGAGGACACAGGGAGAGCACAACTGTTCAGTCGTGTTGGAATGAACAACGAAGATGGGTGTGGGGTGTGCTGTTGGAGGTCTGAAGTAAAAATCCAGGACAATATGCTTCTTTTCCAGGAGTTCGAGACATTCACAAAAATCCAGAATCCCGGATTATTATATATAGGATTTACTTTGCATATAGTCGGTACTGGGCTACAATGGTTGATTAAATGCTCCCCTCTACTGAACTTTGTTTATTTTCATACAAAAATATAATGGGCAACAACAAAATAAAAGTGGCCAACGGTAGAATACTACAGACACATAGCTAAATTTTGCAAAAACAAGCATGCTGTATTGTAACAGGGCCACCAGTAAACAGAACAATGCTTTTTTGTTGCCGAGATCACGATTTGGACTGAAGAACATGATCAGTCGGACGAAAAGAATAAGGAACATCAAGAAATGTTTAAAAAAATGTCTGTAGCTAGCTGCCATAGTTATGTGATAGATGGCACCACTGTCGTTGTTGTTTCTAAACTGTACAGCAGATGGCGCAACTAGAAGACTTACCCAGACTACTATTATAGTAAATAGCTTGATTAGAGCCTCATATGGACTTTAACCGTTCATACACATTCTTGAGCAAGCACGTGTTCTTCATATATAATAATACTTACAAGTGCATTAGCTAGCATCAAATACTGACGGGTGTGCAAAACTATAAATCATACATCTCTCAAAATCTACTCACAATCAAACTTTCTAACAACAAAACATCTTCTACTTCAGTCGTTTCCTCTTGGTGTTAGGAATCTGGCTTCTGTCTCGATCTCGATACTCAGGACTTCTTCGCTTCATAATACTCAGTTCCAGATCATGATCCTGCCGACCGCGCATTTTTGAGTGGACATTTCCGTATACATATTCGTTGTCGTCAGAAATCTCGGAATGCTCACTGGCAACGTGTTCCTCTGGGGCAGATATCTGTATGGGGAGATCTCCCTCGAATTCCTCCTCATTCTTAGTTGACTGTGCCTTCTCCAGAGCCTCCAAACGCTTACTCAACTCCAGGATGACCACATGAATCTGAATAAAAAAACATGTTCATGAAGAAAACTTACACTGCTGTACATATTATAGATAAAATGGCAATTCATAAGTGATGGATTTGCGTGTTAGCAAATGTACGCATTTTTATGTTACTTTTAGCTTGCGAAAAATAAAATAAATCACGTTAAGGTTGCTTTCTGAGTTAATCTACCATTTGTAACTGTTTTTAAAAAAGTATACAGCATGAACAATATTTGCTTAATTTGATCATACTTGCTGCTATATACAATGTATGTTACTTTTGCATTTGATGTTATTCAATAAATTATACTTTTGCAAAATTACTGGTTGCCAGATCCAGCCAGCAGAATAACAAACGTATGGGACGCAAATAAAATTGTTCATTTTTTGTGCCATCTTATCTTAAAATTATATATTAAGTGAAAAAAGTTTGCATATAGTTGAGGAAAGTGATACATAGCCTATAAGGTATGTTGATTCACTGGAAATTTGGATTTAAAAGATTGATGATCTCAGAATGCAACCTTAACAATATCGTCCCTGGAGAAGAATAAGAATTAAAACACATCATTTACTTAACCAAATAAAAATTTATGAGCAGTCATTGACACATTACAACTTTGACCAATTAAGGGGCGATAAGGCAGTGTTTTTTGACAAAAATACTTTAAATGTGTTTCTTCGTATTCCGGTAGTTTTGTATGTTTTTTTATCAATAAAGGTACCTTTTATAACAATTACATATCTCTAAAATACTGTTATTCATGAATGAGATGACTCTTTCAAGCAATCTATGTGATTATTCAATCTTTGACAGACATTTACAGAAAACCACATTTTGACAACATAAAACTCACAACAACCCAGAACTAAAAACGATATAACGTAAGTAATAGATAAGTTCGGGAGACTCCCATTAAAATAAATACTATCGCTAGCACAGGAGCCGCCTCATAAATATGAACAACAAAATTTACATGACACAAATCAGAATAGCATATTTTTTATGACTTGTTTTTATAGTTGATATTTACTCAATGTATCAACATAAATACATGATACAAGGACTGAAAATTGACATTGATAGTAATCATATTTTAGCTACACTCAATGCAAATCTCTAATGTAGGTTTCGGACAGTAACTTTCATATGAACTCTAAGATGAAGTGCTTGCTCTCTCTCTCTCTCTCTCTCTCTCTCTCCTCTCTCCTCTCTCCCCTCCCCCCTCCCCCCCCTCTCTCTCTCCTTGAGACAGGTGATCATGCAATGGATAATGAGCCGAATGTAAAGCTTTCCAGTAACAGCTACCAACGTGTGAGTGCTAGTCGTAATATGGGGAGCAACAAACACGAGTCTATGCCTATGCCAACTATTAGTATTACCAGTCTTAATAATCAGGTCTCACCCTCCCCTGTACTTATCGCGTCTCATCCCTCCAAGAGGAGGCTACATGTATCAGGCCTCACCCGCAGTGCATACCAGGTTTCACTTCCGTACGGTTGTTTCACCCATCGCCGTGTACGTATCAGGTCTCACCTTTCCCTTTGTATGTATCAGGTTTCACCCATCCCTATTAAGTATCAGGACTCGCCCCCCCCCCCCCATATGTATGCATCAGGTGTGACCTCTCTCCCTGTATGATTCAGTACCAAGGATCTTCTCGAATCTATATTATAAAAAGTTCGTTCTCTGTTCGTATGTGCATCCACATCTCCGTCAGTTTTGTACGTATCAGGCTGAAATTGTGCATGTCATCCACCGGGCC
Organism: Paraescarpia echinospica; assembly: GCA_020002185.1. NCBI lineage: Eukaryota > Metazoa > Annelida > Polychaeta > Sabellida > Siboglinidae > Paraescarpia > Paraescarpia echinospica. Next base: position 32,948,619 of record CM034542.1, on the reverse strand, counting down.
CATTGAGATGGTTCGTAGATTTAGTTCCTCTCTATATATATATATCCCCCCATTCCTTTCTGTCCTTCTCTCCCTATTCCTTGGTCTCGTCAGGACTGTCAACCTCACCTTTCTAATTTCGATAATGACCCCAGAAGACTGTGGCAGCTGAAAGGCAAGCTGTTGCTGGCCTGAGTGACCATCGCTCTCCTCTGTGTGCCTGTCTGCACTGCCCAGCTGGTAGCTATCATAGAAAAAAACAACCAAGGGTAAAGGTAAGTTTTTATATAGCGCAGTATCCAGTCCTTGGGACTGATCAATGAGCTTTATACTTCACTCCCTGGCAGATCTGTTCAGTTGAACACCACCTTGACTTCTCTGGGAAGCATTCAGCCATGCTACAATTAATGTGCAAAGATTATTCGCATACATATATCCACCACTGCCTTTATCCTGGTACTGCTGAGTGAACTGGAGCAATGTAGAAGTGAATGAACTTGCCCGAGGTTCAACAACCGGGTTCTCTTGATTGATTGAGAGTATGATGCTCTAATCAATGTGCCACTGCGCTCCACTCAATTAATCAACAATGGGGGTGAATAAAATTAAGCAAAATGTGAATGGTGTAACCATCCATGTTTATCACGGGTTGAGCAGTCTTAATGTTAGTTTAAATTTTAAACATGACACTTCCCGCAATTTTATTGTAGACAATCATGGACCATATAAGGACATAAAAAGTTGGTGCGGCAGAGAATATAAAGAGCAACGGAACTACAATTGTGGCCTAACAACACTACTACTAATAATTGAGATCTTTCAACTCCAAAATGGGCCAAGAGGCCCTGAAGTCCACTGGACTATATTGTGAGTTTTAGAATGTGACATTAATTAAATGTTTTTTGGTGAATCACAGTTACAGATCATTAAAGATTATGAATGACGTAAAATGTTGACATGTTTAGTGGAGACTATATGCATGCCTTGGAGTGAAGTAATAGCTGCAACATGTATAGTATAACATCGGAATAATATTCCTTATAACTTGGGCTAAACATACTTTAACCTTTTCGAGTATACCTAAGTTATTTTATTTTATATATTATTTTATACCTAACTTATTTAATTTTACTCCTATATCATATCTTTATATTGCATTGATAATTATATCTATTGCTGTTTTAAAGTTTCTCAGGTTCTGCCAGTGCAGTAGGGGTTCCCATTACACATTATAGTTACAGCCCACATGGAGGCATTCTGTTTGACACTGGAACAATGGCAGGCAGAGTGCCTAGGCTAGACCAATACACAGGCTTACAGCATAATCTCAATATGCAGGCCCCTCCACTCAGCCACCCCAGTTATCAGAGATAGGGCAAAGTCCACTATCAAGTTATGAATAGAGTTCAGTGGCAGTTATAAATAGTGATCAGTGCAGGAGGCTTATGGCAGTAAGGGAAATATTAGGAAAATTTAGCATCCTGAGGGGCCTGAGGTGCCCTTAGAATGATTCAATCAAATACAGATTTCTTGTATATATACAGTAGTCCCTCCCTTCAGCGAACACATCTGTATCCAGGCATGTGTCCCGACATTGCAGGTGTCTGCTCATCGGAGGGACAGGCATTTCGGTGTGGGAGTTCAGACTTCAGTACAACCAGTACATGAACATGGCAGAAATACATCTACGTATTATTTGATAGTAATTAAACCTATGCGTTATTTATGATTACTATATTACTGTTGTGCTAAAATAAACAGTTGGTCTTGAAGTCATAATTACTGGTAATATTGATTATCATTGCCCGGAACCGTCCGCCTGACTCCCACTTCACTTGAAGAAGTTTTTGTGTGATAGCGTATGCCAGCATTCACGCAAACACGGCTAATCAGAAACAACTTGAACGATTTAGATTTTTCTTTGCTAAAATGCTTTGTAACTAAGTCGTAAGTTCACGAGTTTTACTGCCACCTACAAGATGGAAAGTAGTAACCTAGAGATGAGCATACACTCAGTGCAAATGTTTATTAAACATTAAAAACTAGAACAGGTACAATCGATAATTATCTCATTTTGTGTTTCATCCAATCTCAAAAGATTCATGAATGCACATGTTGTGTGTCACTTGATAATGCGATCCACCATTTCATACGCTAGCACCTAGTTTATCTTTTCCACGCACAGATAACTTGCTTTACAATCATGCCGTTTAGCATAGCGGATCATAATTTTATGATACTTTCATATTATTTCACTGAAGATTGGGATTAATGTTAGACCACATTGAAAACAATTGATCTGATTGTATTTGTGAATCTTAATTGCAATATCCACAAGACAAAAGGCAACATCAAGATCAAGCCTTGGCTGGGGCTGGAGGCACAATGGTTGCCCAAAGCCTTGTTGACATCAGTGAAAGTGATTGATGCCCAGCACAAAATAAACAATACCTTGCTCTACTTTCACTCTGCCTACAGTTTATTGAGCACTATCAAAGGAATTCTAGGTAGTTTGGACAAATACAAGGAGGACATCGAGGAAGACAAGATCTTCATAATGACGATCTTGTTTTGCTCGCTGTAATCCGTGTACCCATAACAACTCGTTATGGGTACACGTGTAACTTGGTGTTTTCATTGCTACACACCGCACTATTGGCCCGCCATTTTTTCCAAAACAAATTTGGGAAAAATTGTTGAATTAATTAATACTGTCCACCTTAGCAGGGACAACCAAAATAACCTGTCCGCTGTCCGCATCCACGAGGTGTCCCCTCATCAGAGGGACATATTAACATGGCAAAACAGTCTGTACATTGACAAACTATCCCGACATAGCGGTTGTCCCCTCATAAGAGGGTCCACTGAAAGGGATTACTGTAGTGGCACTACCACATGAAATGTCTATGCAAAATTAGAGAAAAAGTTAGACAAGTTTTTGTTAAATAGGCAAAATTTTAAAATTTACCAGTTTGGCCCAAAGGACTAAAAATGTTAGGATGGGAAGCAGCTTTAGTTCAAAAAGTAGGATGGATGTATAAAAGAAAGTACTCCCTCATAGTAGATGATAAATTATTGAAACACATTACCTACAAGAATTTCTAAGTCTAAAAATGTAGATGTTTTCAAAAGCAAATCTTTAAGCTACGATTCCATATGTACGGAAATGCGTATGGAAACGCAAGCAGAATACATCTGTAGTGACGTCACTACTAGGAATTTCCTATCCGACTCGTGTGCGGATACGTTTCGAATCGCTACACGGAGCGATTCAATTTGCCGCAGGACAAAACTCATCCACCTATGCATGTTTGGAACTAGTTATGTTAATTTCCACCGGGCACTATATTCATTGTTTTGCTGCATGCTGCACATATGGAATCCTAGCTTAATATCTCTACTCACCTGTCCAATTTTGAGACAAACAGAGTGAAGAAGTCTCGCAGTGCATCGAGGGGTTTTGGGGTTGTTTTATACAGTTTTCCCACCATTGCACCGCATCCACCACAGTTGAGAGCAGAGTATGTGCTGGAGAAATAATACATGTATAAATTTTAAAATATCTGTTCAATCAGGAATTGAACAATACTCTTTTGTTGGTACAAACGAAATAACACAATAAAAAGCATGGCCTCCTAAGTGTAACCACGTCCTTTCTCAATTCTCACTTTTTTGCTTGTTTAATTTCAAACTCATTTAATAAAAAGTATCTATCTAGTATCTACAATCATAACATGTTAGCTTGTTTGTAGAATTTGTTTAGTTTTTGTTACAATAGCAAACAACCATTTATTTCCAAATGAACAGTATGAATCCATAATTGCAAAATGCAATGTCATCATTTGCAAAATATCTAACAGTTTAAAAGTGGACGGACAGAAATGTAACACTTTTCTATGGTTCACACTTATAACCATAACTGGGACAGGCTAAATTTACACTTTCACAAGTTACCCCATCTCACCATCAAAGTAAATTTGTTGGAAGATTTTAAACAAACACTTTTATTAAACCAACTGCAGATATTATTACAGTACTTAATTAAGCAACATTTTTTTAACATTACAAATCTGAAAATCATTATCATAATTCTTTCGTAAACTTGAGGCATGACGGGAACAATGGCTTCTGAATTTAACAGTATGTGGAGTAAAATGGCTACTTTTACCAGTTACCATTTAAAAAATGAAAAATCTCACCTCCCTAAGTCACATCCTTCTGTTGAAGTTTGTAACTTTGTTGGTACTTCAACCTTTGATGTGACATCTTCAATGGAAAATACAATCACCAATAAGACAGATCAGCAGACAGTGCTAGAGACCATTTAATTTAAATGTGTTTTGTGTGCAATTATAAAGTTGCTGGTAAAACCAAAAAGAACACATAAACTCAAATTTGGCTAATTCTGTTCTGGCACAACAGCATATTTAATTGGTTCATGGCAGGTTACATTGTTCAATACACATGCATATCATACATAAAGGTAATTTTGCAGTTTTGGTCTGCACCTGGACTTACCTGGTAACCATTAAGATACACTTGCCAAACTTCTCAACATATATTTACTGTATATACATTCAAATTTGACAAAAACTCAAACAAATGTTGTTCGCTACGGTCACATTGTGGTGACATTGGTGTCGCTACTAGCAAGTGTAATCAATCACCAATTAGACCTGCAACAAGACATTTAATATTATTGCCACATTATGTATAACATTTTCTTTTATGATATCAATAATTTTAAATGTATTGTTGCAAGTTGATCGACATTTGACTAGACTATTACAGCTAGTATTAATAGTGACACCATATGGAAAATTTGCAGTTATAACGTACAGATTTGTGGCAAGAGCTAATAACAATTTTGTTTGCGGTTTTGTAAAGTTTTATCTCTATCATGATCACATGACCTGAGCTATACTCCTTTGAGAAGTTTGCAAACTGACAGAAGCAGTAGATGACCGTAGGCCTAAACTACAAAAGTACCCACATGTAATGTAATCCTGAACCGTAGCAATACATAATTTTGGCTTGTGACACTGTGGTCCTCTCGACTGACACGTTCTCGCAAGCCAGGGGTGGTAGTCGACTAAATTATATATATACACTAATACACTATCGTCGCCAGATATCCTAAACAATGTTATGTACAGAAGTACGGACTCTTATTGACTTAATTTCAGTATTTTTGGTACTGCAAACTGATATATAACCAGCAGCACCGGTGATGTTTTACTTTCTGATCTAACCAACAAAAATGACCACCTACAGCCGCCAAACTTATCCTCACATATCTTACATACATATACTATGTTACAAAAACAATTCTTACATTCCATAACGATAAAAATTCACAAAACAAACTCAAGTACAACTCTACATCACCAGCAGCGACTGCCCGTAGCTCCGCGGTTAACCATAAAATCGATAATGTGTCGAGGCATTGTGAACAAGTGCACACGGAGTCCCTTTGTAAAGCTATATCTTTATACAGGGACTCTACGCACACAGTAACGATAGCGGAATTTCTGTGAAGCTCATTTAATTAGCAACGCCTCAACACAATATCAATTTTACGGTAACCGTGATTGAAGCTATGAGTAGTCTTCGCCGGCGAGTTTTACAATAATAATAATGTATGTAACTTGTAAGATATGTGAGAAGTTTGGCGGCTGAAGCAAGTGTAGAAGTGTAGGTGGTCGTTTTCATGGTTAGGTCAGAAAGTAAAAGATCGCCATGTGAACTTTACGGTAGGAAGCATCAATCCGAGGGCCAGACCAAGTCATTATTTCGACTCGAGCCTCGAGGCTCGAGGAAACTTCTTCACTTACTGCTGAGAGTTATGGTTCCTAAATCTTCGATTGCACAAAGCCAAGAGAGGGAATCTCCAAGAATTGTGTTACATTTTACACATTGAAACACAAGCGGGTATTCAGTGTCACTCTCTTCCTTCTGGTCAATCACATTTTCTCCTCCATTAGAGTGCTTCTTAACTTCGTTCTGGTTCATAATTTTAGGAACTTTAAATATAGGCGGCTTCCCTTTGTTGATTTCGTTTCGCATTGTCTTACTAAATGTTTTAATGTCTCTCCCTATGTTTCGATAAAATCCAATACATATAAAATAAATATATAATATTTTCTTTTAGAAAAGCTATATTAAAAAAACGTTCCGAAAATCCGAATGTAAATTTTGTATCGAAGGTAAGTAATGCATGTACACAAGGCTGACAGCTCGGCCAAGGGCAAAACGTGAACGATGTTAATTTAGTGCACATGTGAGAATGGAGTATTGTATTAAGTTAACGCGAAGTTTTCCAATCGCTAGAATTCGACACGTTATATGTTGTAATTCACAAGCGCCTGCAATAGACAGGAGTTTCAATATGCGGCATATATCGACGCGTGAGTTGAGTCCGTGTCCCGCACTTGCAGCATGCACTGATTCTGGCGTGTGTTTACGTCAATTACGCGCACCGACTCATGTTGGTCTGTGGCACCAAACTGTTGATGGTAGCCGGGCGTTTAGTACATTGTCTGTGGTCCCTCAAAGATTGCGTGATCCCATGGCATGTGGGGTAACTGAGGGATCGCTAATATATAAAGAAAGTACCCTTTTGAATGTGTGTGGTGGCACGTCGGTTTGTAGTTGTACTAGCACTAACTTGGGCTTGACAGTGACAGTTCGGAAAAAGTCTACTAAAGGGAAATCAAAGACAAAACCAGTCCGTGGCGAAGAGGATGATGACGATGAGGTTAGTGTTGTCAGTAATTTTGAACTTTACAGATTAGTAATTGTTCAATGATGACTCGATAAAAAATTATATAAACATAGTTGTATGTACATGCACTGCAGTGGAACGGTTACCCTCGGGATTGGACATAAATGTCATAAGTGACCTGAATAGCGAGGTGACCATATTATTATCAGTGGGAATAATTTCCTATACATTACTGTTACCAACAAATTTGGGACTGTCCCAGGGTGACCTTAATTGCAAAGTGGCTGTATTACCGAGGTGACCGTAAAGTGAGGTTCTACTGTACTTGAAATGTACTTTATGTTTTGGCCAATACAATTAACCAAGTACAGAAACAAGTACTTGTTATTTTAAAAACAAGTACTTTACCCCAACCGTGCTATTTTTAAAGTTGAAGATACATTGGTACAGTAATAATTATGTTACCAGCTTACATCCACCCATGGAGCAACAAACTGTGGCATCCCCTGGAGAATAGCTGACCACTCATTAAGTCAATAACTGTAATGAAATACCTTCATGTTTTCTGAAAATACGTTGTCAATTGGTAAATCAGAGACCAATGGTTTAAGGACGCAAACAATGAAAATGAACATAGAAAGATGCGAGTGGACCTCGGCACCTGGGAGGAGATGTACTGCCTCCAAGTTAGCTTATTTATACAGGTATGGTCATTTGTTGTAGTCTAACGACGAATCGGATACGGAGTCCGACAGCATCTTCTTTGAAGAAGACAGGGAGTTTCCAACAAACTACAGAGACATTAAAGTCTACATGAAGTCATTACGGCTTGATGGTGTTGTCAGTTCTGGTCTCAACATTGCTAGAAAGTGAGTACATCACAGCATTTATCCTCAACCCAGTGCATGTTATTTCAGGAGTAGAAACTAACTTTTTTCACCACAGGACTAGTAGCCAGTGAAGTTCACTAGTCTGCAGTCACATCTACTAGTCCGGTCAAAGTCAACGACACGGAGTCAATATAACCAAAATATATACAAAATTTATTCACAAAAAGCAGATGCATTAGAGACAGTGATACATCAAATGTGACAAGGTGTCACATCTCACTCGTCCACATAACCATCCGAGTACTTGTCCTCACTGTCTTTCCACGCCACAAACGCAGGCCACCTGGCCTTAGGGCCACTGGCATTCCACAGGTGGATGGCGGCAGTTGGATTAAACTCTGCAATGTTTGCAGTGTGGAACGAAATGTGCAGCAGGTTAGTCAGGATGTCGTTCCCCAGGTTGGTTCTCCTTCTTTGCAGTGTCGGTTGCTACATCTCCGATGCAGCTCCGACTTCTCGGGGGTAGTCACCGCTTCCAAGCAAAAGTTTTTGCACCCACTAACAAAACTGAATTGGCAATCAGTCTTGGTCGTTGCTTGTGAGCAGCAAACCATGCAGAACATCACCACTTTCTCAACATCGTACTTCAGCCAATCTTGGTTGACTTTCCATGGTTCATGGAATCCTCTCTTTCTGCTCTCGTTGTCATATTTCTTGTCACATTTCATGCTTCTCGCTTTCAACTAATTTTTGCTTCTTCGCAGGATTCTTCATGCCATTGATAAATTTTCATATTTTGCTAAAGTGGTAAAAAATGGCAGCATGTTTCTATTATATATGTTTTTTTTAAACACTAGGCAGCGCCTCTGAGAACTTTGTGGTATTCGGTAGTCCACCGGACTAACGAGTCATAATATTTACTAGTCCACAGCACGATCTGGTAGTCTCGGACTAGTGGACTACCCTTAATTTTGAACCCTGTTATTTTTGACAGTTTCTCCAGAGTGTCCAGACCAGATCACAGATGGCTGATGATGATATTCGTAACGTGTTACTAGGTGACTCAGGTGGTGTTACTGGTAGTTAGTGGTGTGCTTGAAGGACCTGTCATGTGTCTCTGACGTTCGCTTGAGTGCACTACCTGTGTAGCATATGTAGTGTGAGTTTATGGGAATGCATATACAGCTGAGTTGGTGCCTGCTTTCATCTCAGTTCAGTTGAAATCTCAAGTATACAAATATTACATTGCAACTGTGTATTGGCTGATCTGGAAGCCAACAATCAATGTGCGGTTATTCATTATCAGAAGCATACATTCTGTACGCTAGGTCAGAGGGTCATTTTGTATGCTAGGTTGGAGTGTCATGAAAACTCTTTGTATGCATTCATTAATGTTGACAATTTTGAATGACCCCTTAGTCAAACGTTACACAACATACCTATCCATGCATTGTAGTATTCTTTTTAAGAGAACTGATGGAGACACTGGCAATGTTTTATTCAACTGTCCAAATGTACCAGTAATTATAGAAATATTCAAAATGATTTATGTTTCCATTACTCATTTTCAGCAAAGTTGATGAGTACTTTCTTGGCAGCAAACTCAGAGTGAATGGGGTGAAAGTGCTGAAGAAAAGTAAACAGGTGATTGAAAACAACATTAAGACATCTCTTCTGTATACTTCAGTCAGTGTATACAAATCTAATATAACTGATTTTAGTATAAATAGCAATACTCATTGATATAATTTTATTGTGTTTTTGTGCATTGATTGCTGTGTGGTTGAACACTTCCCACAGCTTGATAGCCAACAAAATAATGGTTGATTGGAAATATTTGCCTCAGAGTGAATGGTAATGCATTCCAAGGGATCAAATGCAGTTTGATTTTACATTTAGATACGTATTGGTTATATATGTGGAAATATGTATTCTATTTACACTATGATATCGTATTATAACTTATAACCTTGTGAATGTGCCAACATCAACAATTCAACACATAATAATAAATATGTCTGAACAAATGTTAACTGTTTATCTATTTAACAACCATTTTATTTTGCTGAGATATTGTATAAGTTTGCATGCAACAAACATTATATGCAATGACGAATGTTTCAGATGAATGTTGGCGATTACGTAGACTTGGTTGCTTCAAGCGAGGATGGAAATCTGAAAGTGAAACGAGTGAGAGTTGTGAAGGTCGAATCACAGAAGAGCAACAAAGACAAACTGTGTGTACATTTGAGAGTCTGGCGTAGCAATGTCTCAATAGAAGATCCTGACAAGTTTGAGTCGCACAGTCATGGCCGCTCTTAACGTAGGGTTTTCCTAGGTCAGCATTATTTTTAATATATAGGCGTTCTTCTTCAACTACACCCAGAGAGGCTGTGATTGTACAATCTTGAGACACGTTTTGATGTAAGTTTCACAGCAGACACACGTTTGTAATACACCTAGTACACATGTTTATGTCACAAGCCAGTCTGCCACTGCTTCGCTGATAAAATAAGAAAAAAAGAAAGAAAAAAAGACATAAATTTACAAACATCACAGGTTGTGCCCCCGGTAATTATATACATGCAACATTTCTTGGTTAAAATATGCACATTTTATTTGAAAATATGTATAAATCTATACAGATCTGTATTATGTTTCTCATTGATTAAGCATTGATTGAACGCTGTATAAATGGGGTGGCTGTACTACTACGAATCAAGGAGTGTTACACAAAATATATTAGCTTATATCGATGTGTGGACATGCAAACTATGTTGAACATACACAAAATTATTAACGTGACATAGTCGAACTCATATTGGTTTGCGGTTTTTCGATGGTCAGTAGGCCGTTGCAAGAGGGCTAAAACGGGCTGAAAAGCTAGTCGTGTTAGGTGGGGGCCCCCTGAAGATGGGGACTACTGCTTCCTGTTACGATGAATTGTCTCTTCTACTTGGCTACTAAATATAGACGTTCTTACAGCAAACAAAATCGGCTACGTTTTGTCGGAAATCTGTGCAGCATAGAAGCATTCCCTCTTCGACTTCGATTGTTACACATTTGTCACTTGAATGTATGCTTGCGTGACGAACAAGAAAACACGTATTTTATTATATTGAGTCAATCTGTGGTGTGACCTAGATAAAATTACAACAAAAATGTTGTTTCAGTAAACAGGCCCAAAAGACATGCCGAACAACATATCAAAAGTTAGCCAACATCTACGTGTGGGAATATTTAATTTGCATTAATAAAAACTATTTCCTGTCAATATGACTCCATATTTGAGGAAAAACTGATCAAATGAATGATATTAATATGAGATACAAATGTATCGTAGATGATCACACTGATTGTTACTACACACATAATGTAGTCAACTGTATCGTAGATGATCACACTGATTGTTACTACACACATAATGTAGTCAACTGTATCGTAGATGATCACACTGATTGTTACTACACACATAATGTAGTCGACTGTATCGTAGATGATCACACTGATTGTTACTACACACATAATGTAGTCAACTGGAAATCCAAGATGGCTGCCAATTAGTCCACAAATATCCACGTGTGCGAATGTTGTTCTTGTAGTGCAGTAAGCCGTATATAAACTTCCAAGGTTGTAGCTCACAACTTTGAAATTAAAATTGTTGCATTTCTTTTTTGAATAAACATTATTTTGAACTTTCAGTGCTTTCAAATTATTCATATAACTGGCGTTATTTGTGATTGAGCATGCTGTCGAGTGCACAAGATAAGGTTTATTAACCATGGACACGCACCGCACGTTGAACAAATTTGCTGCTAAAATGCAAAGTGAAAAGTTAGCCATGAGTAACTTAGGTTAATACTGCAACATAATGAGAGTCCTTCTCGTGTACGTGCATTGAAAGAAAACATGTGGCGTAATATAGAACATTATATATCGCAGTATCAAGACTCACATTTTATAATTTACTTCTGCATTCGAGACTAATAGTTGGTGCAAATACAAACTTGTGCAAAGTCGCTTCTGGGCGGAAGGGGGGGTATTCAAGGCCTGTTTTGACAGCAAACGGGAATTTATCTGGGACAGTGTAGACTAGTAATTGTGGAGCAAAATGCATGAAAGAAGCTAAATTCAAATGCAAGATAACTAAAATAATACAAGGAATGCAAAGACTCTGAAATAAGATTGGCAATGATGGAAATGCTATAGCATTTTATGACTAACTAGCTCAAATGCTCAACATTTGAGTTCCAAACACATCCCAAATATGTCCAGCCTACCCGCATTATTAAATTGTCACTGGCCTAGTTGTTAGGACAACCTTTTGCCAGAAATCGCACGCGCTCACCCGTGTAACTGACGTAACCAACAACAGACAGCTGAGTTGTGCGTCCGGGATTTTGTAATGTTAATAACATAAAAATGGGCCAAGAGGCCCTGGAGTCCTTTGAACTATATTGTGATTTCGTAATTATTAATGAAATGGGTTTTGGTGAATCATAGTTACAGATCATTAAGGGTTACGATGGAAGTAAAATATTTACATGTTTAGTGGAGACTATATGCATGCCAGTGAAGATACACCTGGAAATAAAATATTCGAGTATGTAGACTGTTTCGTGAAGATTGTATATATTAATTAATGTGTTATTAAAAATACTGTAGAAATTTATCCCGATAGTTTGCTATTTAGGCCAATTTCCAGTGGTTGAAGACACCTTACAGGTAAGTTGTTGAGCTGCAATCTCGCACGTAGCACAGTTAAAGGTTGTTTAAGAAAATGTGCACACATTTTCTGTTCTCATTTTGCCCCTACCGCCCTCCCCAAGAATGGAAATAAGAACAAGATGAACTATGATAAAACTTAATTTGTTCACAAAGTACATATATATATATATATAGCATGTATTTTGACTTAAAAACAGTAGCAATTAATGATATAATGTTGATTGAATTGGAGTGAAGTAATAGCTGCAACATGTATAGTAAAACATCTGAATAACATTCCTTATAATTTTTGCTAAACGTGCTTTTACCTTTTCAAGTATACGTAAGTTATTTTATTTTAATCCTAGATCATATCGTTATATTGCATTGATAATTATGTATATTGCTGTTTTAAAGTTTCTTAGGTTCTGCCAGTGCAGCAGGGATTCCCATTACACGTTACAGTTACAGCCCACATGGAGGCATTCTGTTTGACACTGGGACAATGGCAGGCAGTGAGCCAAAGCTAGTCCAATACCCACACGCTCCACTCAGCCACCCCAGTGATCAGGGCAAATTCCACTATCCAATTATAAATAGAGATCAGTGACTGCATGATGTTTACAGCAGTAAGGAAATAGCAGGAATTTGTTGGGGCCCTGAGGTGCCCTTAGAATGATTCAATCAAATACAGATTTATTGTGTATAGTGGCACTACCACATGAAATATCTATACAAAATGAGAGAAAAAGTTACTGAAGAGTTTTAGAAAAAATAGGCAAAATGTGAACATTTACCAGTTTCGGGGGCCCTTAGAAAGATTCAAATTCTCCTACATCGTGGCAGTACCCTAAGATACGTCTATGCAAAATTTGAGAAAAAGTTGCTGAACGGTTTCTGAGATATGGCAGCCAACGGCGCACGGCGGATGCAGAGTGATGGCATATGTCCGTTGGACCTTCGGTCCAAAGGACTAAAAACTAATACATATGTCTGCATACATCATACAGTGACACATTTGTACATGGAATAATTACCTGTACAATGATATAGCAAAATCACCAAATTCCGTGGCTGGAATTCCACAGAATTTTTGCAATGTGTTGTTTGCCAGAAGTAGCACGCTCTCACGGGGCTGACGCGGCGAAATGCTTACGTGACCAGCGACATGTATACCTGGTGCATGTTAAGCGCTGAGGATTTTCAAACGTCAATAACTTAAAACTATTAAAAATTGCTGTATACATCCAGCGATACATTTGTAGATGGCATACTTATATTTACGATGATATAGAAAAACATTAAATTCTGCGGCTAGAACTCCACGTACAGCCTTATGAAATACTGAGCTCCGCAAGTTCGCCACCTCCCGGACGAATTTCAAATATATGTCTAAATCTACGAACCATCTCAATGGTGGATGACATGCATACTTTCAGCCTGATACGTACAAAACTGACGGAGATGTGGATGCACATACGAACAGAGAACGAACTTTTTATAATATAGATTCGAAAAGATCCTTGGTACTGAATCATACAAGGAGAGAGGTCACACCTGATGCATACGTATGGGGGGAGCGAGTCCTGATACTTAATGGGGATGGGTGAAACCTGATACATACAGAGGGAAAGGTGAGACCTGATACGTACACGGCGATGGGTGAAACAACCGTACGGGAGTGAAACCTGGTATGCACAGCGGGTGAGACCTGATACATGTAGCCTACACTTGGAGGGATGAGACGCGATAAGTACAGGGGAGGGTGAGACCTGATTATTAAGACTGGTAATACTAATAGTTGGCATAGGCATAGACTCGTGTTTGTTGCTCCCCATATTACGACTAGCACTCACACGTTGGTAGCTGTTACTGGGAAGCTTTACATTCGGCTTCTGTACTAGCATATTCACATCAACTGTGCCTGTCATTATCCATTGCATGATCACCTGTCTCAAGGAGAGAGAGAGAGAGAGAGAGAGAGAGAGAGAGAGAGAGAGAGAGAGAGAGAGAGAGAGAGAGAGAGAGAGAGAGAGAGAGAGAGAGAGAGAGAGAGACCATGTTAACGTTTTGTGTGATTATAAGAAAACCTGACCTACACAATTTTGTTAAACTTCTCACCTGTTGTTATTATCATTTCATTGACATGCTTGTCGAGTTTAGTCAAAATCTAATATTTCTAGCTCTCGTAAAATGCCTCTATGTGTGACACCCGTCAATATTTACGAATGAATGCAGGCAGTAATCTGGCTATAGGGTCAACTAGCCAAATTGCTGTCAGATATCCTTCCGCTTAGTAAAATCAGCTAAAAATGCACCATTTTACTGTCAACAGCTTCTACAATTACACCTGGAAATCTGACTGCTCAAATGCACTTTTGTCACAGCAGGTGAATTTAAAAAAAACCTGTCCTAACCCCTGTAGTCCTCCAGGTCATCCGGGCAAACAGTAGGATCAGCAGGGTGTCATGTACCAGGTAGAATATAGTTGCCGTAGGTCCGCACTAGTGCAGGGTCCTGCCTGCATCTGCGGGGCTGAGGTGTCCTAGTAGCATTGGCTTGTGCTTTGGCTACCATACGCTGCTGATGGTCTGCTCGGGTACGGGATACCTTCCTGGATATGGGTCTGCCTCCCTGCAAAGGCACACATTCTACTTTCAAGTCATTTGTGATAAATTAATGTTTTTCAAATGTCTAACCAGCTCAAACACAGCAGGTACGACGCAGACATAACAAATGGAGACAATATCATATTCATCATCACAAAATGGTCCTTGCTTGAACTTACTTGGCAAAGCCGAGGCTACTGTCAGGTGAGAGTATCTGCAGGACACGGTGTTGGCAGTCGTAGCGTGTAACAAGGAGTTGCCGTAGAGTGATGGGTGAAGGCCGTCCATACTAAAATGTCCCGGTTGCGTGATGATGGTGTCCCAATCCCAGAAATAAACACAAGGAATGCGTGCAGACACCTGGTGGAGACTCTGGTTGTATATGTTTACATTTTTTTTTAAATCTCTAAAAGAAATGTTAACACCCACAATCCAATTTAAAATGCATGATATATATATATATACTAGGACAAGCAGAGTTTCCTGTATATATATATATATATATATAAATATATATACATTTAATTGATATTGTTTATATGTCATCTTTAATAACTAGTTCATATCTGGCATCCTCTTCATAATGATGCTGCGCACTTTTCATTTTTTCTTCATGAAAGGTGCGCAGCATCATTATGAAGAGGATGCCATATATGAACTAGTTATTAAAGATGACATATAAACAATATCAATTAGAAAAATATAACATGTTGGATAATCAGTACACAGATCATTTGCTTACGTTAGCGAGTTCAAAAAACAAAGACAAACCATGAATTACGTATTTCCAATAGCCAAATGCAATTATGGTGCAGCATTGATAGCAATAGCAATAACGTTTATATGTGATTATATTTGTATTGTTATCATTACGATATTTTCTAGTACTCAAACTCACTCATCAAATCGAGGAAGTACACCAAAAACTACGAGGGACACTCCAAAGTAAGTGTCCTGGGCCTCTTGAATAAGTCGATGGTGTAGACTCAAGGTACGGTCTAGATGATGGATGTCATTGCAGATGGCTTCTAGATGGTTCGTAGCTACATGGAGAATAATGGCATCAACCGCTACTGGTTCCACTTCAGCAAGAACTGAAAGCGTATTATTTTGTTACAAACAAATGTCCCTATTTGCACTAAAAGCAAAATCATATTTACACAATATTCCTCAAGTGTTGTGCAAGCAAAAACGCAAAGTGAAAATAGACAGGTCACCTTACTTAATTTTAAGTTAAGAGATGTTCTGAACTTCTGCATAATTTAAATTAAATTGTCTTGCTAAGACTGAACATAAAATACAATTTCAAACTGCAGATACCATTTGTTTTATATTCAAAAATTAATTATAACACTTGATTGTAATGATCATAGTATGTAACATATATTACGATATAAAATTTAACCTGAATATCTCAACATTCAATGACAATGTTTGTATACCATTTGTGCTGCATTGATTTACTTTACACTGATTATATTAATGCATGTAATATATCAAAAAAAAGCTGGGGCGCTCAGCAGTCAACATGTTCCTATAATTCGAGTAGACAGAACAGGAGTGTCCATAACTATAAAGTCTAAGGCTAAACCGTAAACGCGTAGCTGGACCTGGGCCGTGTCCAAACCAAAGACAAGTTCTATCGGACGCGACACACAGGACGGGCAGCAGAGCTCTTATAAAAGCAAACTTGCGTAATATAACCGTCTCAAGTATCACTCAAGTGTGATATATTGAGTGCCAGTTTAGTGCTGGTTTGATATTTAATATTATATCAAAGACGTATCATGATACTGCAAAATTATAATAAAAAATGGCATTGAACTTATAAATCTTGCAATACTTTTATTTGATTAACTTTGTAATTATAATGTGAACAAAGACTTGGAAGGATCGGTGGAGGAATTGAGAACTAGCGCGACAGATAGAGGGAATGGAGACAGCTAGTGGAGACAGCAGTGCAATTAAGATCAAGACAACTGAAATCGAGGAAAAGAATTGAGCCAGTCGCACTCCTGACGACAGGGCAACAAGACAAGAACAACAACAATTATCTGATAAGCACTAATGTGAATGAAAGCACGTATACACATTAGAGTTAGTGCTGGATAGTCCTCGACGTGGACTGTCAATACCAATAATATATATATAGTTTCAGCCACCAAGTTATGGAAACACTCCGGACCGTGGCATAATTGGCATTGAGTTGAGATGCTGGCGGCGGAGAGGGTTAACTTGTCAGTGCTTGTCGTGTTTCTGGGGTATTCTAGGTCTTCGCCGAGTTATCCAGTGAAGGATTACAGAGAGTGAGAGAACCATTGTTAGGCGTCCTATACAAACGGAAAACATAACAATTTAACTAATTGCATCTATTCACCTCCATACATTTCAAACGGGAGGTTTCTAAATGTTGTGTCAGTGCAATTGCTAAAATGACGATCATTAAGGCAATCGTGAATTTTTTCTATCAGTATCATCACTGCATGTAAAGCTTACTCGGAATTTTATATTCATTTAACATTACATATAAGTAGTGCTCCACACTATATTAATTGTCTACTATTCTACTATCTTCTATTATGCTTTCGTTGGTCAGTCCGATACGTAATTGTAAACTGTGAGTGTTTTGTAAATTATAGATGTAGATGTCAAATTGTTAGACGCCAACATGAAAAGAAACCGCAGGAAGCAAACAGAACCGGGAGGTAATCACCGCCACCAACACACCGCGCGCACGCATCACTTATCTATATATAGAGATTATAGGAGGTAGGCCTACGTACCAACTAGGACACATTAATAGCTCTATCTTGCGGTAAACTCGAGGAGCCCGTGACCTTTCCAGTTCGACAAGTCGTGTTTACGATATAAACGAGCCCATTGGAATGCGCAGCATTACCCAGTAGCATTCCCGTTAAACGGCACAGTTTCACTCGGAGTTTAGTCGACATGGATGCGATGAAACAAGCCGCATGTAGCGCCATCGACGATGATTTACAGGCGCTGGCGGAGTTGAGTCACGACATCTGGTCACATCCCGAAATATACTACCAAGAGAAGCATGCACACGACGTGCTGACTTCGTTCTTGGAGGGGCGGGGCTTTAGTGTTGACAGACACTTCGTGCTGGTATGTTATATCGGTATTCACAGGGTAATTCGCAATTTGCGGGTAATTCAAACTGGTCGGGAGCCATTGTTCCCTAGTACGTGATAGTCTCAATAGACGGCGCCATGTGTGTCTTCCAGAGTTTTGTTTACGGGAAAGGGGGGTAGTATTGAGGTACTGTGGGATTCCCCAGCAAACGTACATGTACATGCAGTGCTCTCTCGTAGCATATAATGTGCTCCACGAACCAGTCCAGAAATAACCAATTATATCCCAGAATACATTCCTTAGCTGGGTGTTTATGGGAGACACCCAGTAGGAATGGGTATATGCCCATAGAGGCCTATCTCATTTTGCACCCTTCCACAGGCCGCGGTACTCCGATGCGCCGAGAGAGCATCTTACTCGTCTGCTGCGCAGCCTCCGTCTACGGCATCAACAAAACATATGGTGCCACGGACGTTATCCCCCAGGCCCCCAGGATAGGACAAATCTCCCATTTATATTGTCCATGATTAGGTAATCTTCCCTGATACTGAAATGTATCACACGCCATAATTATTCATTATTGACCAACATTATTGTCATAAAGGGAAAGCGTTTGAATTATAAATAATCTAATTGAAAGCATATAACAGTGCAGACGATGTATGCAGTAATTTCAACGAAATATGGGATGTTTGTCATAATAGCACGACATTTAGAACATTACTATAGTGCTATAAGAGGTTTTTTTTTTTTTTTAAAGATAGGTGCGCATTTTTAGTCCTTTGGCCGAAGGTCCAAGGGACTATTGCCATCACTCTGCGTCCGCCGTCCGCCTTCCGCCGTTAGCTGTCGTATCTCAGAAACCATTCAACAACTTTTTATCAAATTTTGCATAGACATATCTTAGGACACTGCCAATGTGCACGAGAAATCTGTATTTGATTGAATCATTCTAAGGGCTCCCTGGGGCCTCCAAGGACCCCAAAACTGGTAAAAATGTACCATTTTGCCTATTTTTTCCAAAACTGTTCAGCAACTTTTTCTCTAATTTTGTATATACATTTCATGTGGTAGTATCACTGTACATAAGAAATATGTATTTGATTGAATCATTCTAAGGGCACCTAATGACCCCCCAAAAAGGACCCCAAAACTGGTAAATGTTCACATTTTGCCTATTTTTTCAAAAACTCTTAAATAACTTGTTCTCTAATTTTGCATAGACATTTCATGTGGTAGTGCCACTGTACACAAGAAATCTGTATTTGATTGAATCATTCTAAGGGCACCAAAGGTCCCCTAAAATGCAAAATTTGCTAACTAAATGGTCTACTGCAGCAGATGATCTAGCATCCTTGCAGTCCTTTTGTTCAACTAATCCCCTTTCCCACAACATCTGCCACCCCCTACTGTGGCTGCTGGTGGAAAGTGTGACTAATCTGTAATTGGTCACGGGCAGAGGCTTGGGTCACTGTGGCTGCTGGTGGAAAGTGTGACTAATATGTAATTGGTCACTGGCAGAGGCTTGGGTCAACAGACACACAGCACCCTCTAGACCCCTGGACAGTTGTGCCTACATTATAAGGGGTCATCCTGAAACAATCACATGTCAACCATTAGAAGGGTTGACATAGTTCCGCTATATACAAGACATCTGTATTTGATTGACTCATTCTAGTATCATCAGCATATAGTAGAACATACATTTGCAAGAAAACAAGAATGTAAGAAAGCAATGTTACAATTTGTCCGACTTATCACTCATTTGGTCAGGGGTCACATATAGACGTATTAGTCCAAAGGACTTCAGGGCCACTTGGCCCATTTTTTAATATGCCACGTGTCGACCGTAGGCGCTATGTGGCGGTCATTCTGGTTCCGTCATTATTAGAAAGGATGCTCCTGGCCAGTCTCCTGTCACTGTGGACCAGCCCCTCAACACCAAAGCCAAACAAATACCGTGGTAGTGGCCAGCAAGAAGTTGACTGCTTCGTCATAGTTCTGGGAGGATTGCACATTGAAATACTTGGTTTATGATCACAGGAGACTAGCTGGATGACAGCATTTAATTGGAAATTGCTGCCCCTTCGTATTATTAGAGTAGACATACACTACGTACACGGATGCCTGCTTCCTTGGAGGATTGGACTACGGCTAGTCTTCTGGAAACATCCACAACCAATGAATCCTGCCTTGGACAATTCATTGACTGTACGGAAAATGCGACTGGTGTTGTCATCAACGGATATGGAACTGGCTTACACACAGGACATCGTAGCTGTAAAAGGTGATTGCGGAGCTGTTGGCCTGACCCAAAATACGGATTTCCAACGATGCTGGATACAAGCTAGGGCAGAACTCGAACGTATTATTTCTGCGTTTGAGGAAAAGATTGAATCCAAAAGCAAAGTCAAACAGCAAATTCATCACTTTGAACAGGCTAGAAACTTGTCAAAACAGACATTTGCATAAAAAAAATAGCTGGTTGAAATAAACATATCCAGGGGCCTAATGGAAGACACAATTGCAACCCTTTCACAGAGGAAAGTAAGATATTCGTACCATAATAATTATATAATCAGCGCCAAAAGAAACCACTTTAATTCTACGCATATTTATGTGATGGCAATATTATGAGTGGGTTTTTGGCATGACTTAGATCTCTTTCTAAAAAATTCTACGACAGAATCATCAACAAAATGATATTGGTCGTATAATGGAAGAAGGAGAAGAAGATACCCTCCCTTCAAGTTCATTCCGACGCCGCGACATTCCAGCGGGACAACGCTCGTATCCATGCAGCCCGAACCACTGCTGCTTTCCGGCAGAAGGAGCCTGATCTGAGCATCTAACAACAACTATGGGATGCGTTCAGAGGCGCGTTTGTCGAAAGGCTCAGAGACCAATCATTTCACAGGAACTCATCCAGGCTCTGCTACACAAGTGAGACGGAATTCCCCAGCAACAGTGCCCAGCACACCACTCGGCGGCCTGTGCAAAGTATGCGACGCATTGCCTGTATCGCAGCCAACGGTGGCCACCAGAACCTGTAGAATATATGTATGTCAAACAGTTTTGGACAAAATACACAATTCTTGCACCACCATTGTTTTGACCGATGCTTCAGGAGACGGCATTCCGGGCGCAGTACGGCAGTGGGCGGCCCCACATCGCCGTGTTGTGCGAGTACGACGCCCTGCCTGAGATCGGCCACGCCTGCGGACACAATCTAATAGCCGAGGTCGGTGTCGCCGCTGGACTCGGTCTACTCGCTGCTCTACGCTGTCCAGACGCCGCAAATCTCCAAGGCACGGTAGGGTCGCACAACGATACGTATACGAGTCGGGAGGTATCTCACAATGCCGTGTGGGATATTCACTCTCCCTTTATTTCATAGATTGTCCCTTTCCATTGTCCTTCTTTTCTTTGCTGAATCCATGACATAAATAGCAGTTTGGTGTTTTCTTGCCCCATAAAACAAGAGCTAGCTCTAATAAAACTCAGCGGCGCTAGCCGAAATCTCATGGACCTTATCGAATATTCGTGAACATGCCTTATATGGATCGTGAATACTGGTGCGAACTGGAAACTCCGCGCACGCAGAGTTATGATATCGATATATTGTTATGGTCATTAATAAAATAAATCTGTATAATTACATGAATTAGTCATATTAACAGGATTAATGAACAATTTGGTACTTTATAAAGATATTACAAATCCCAAAGAATTGCTTTAAATTTCAACAGAAACCATTGCCGATTCGTGGTCACGGGTGATGGTGTTCGGTACTCCGGCTGAGGAGGAAGGCTCTGGGAAGATCGACCTCCTACGGGCCGGAGTCTTCACTGACATCGACGTCGCCCTCATGGCACATCCCGGATGGTGCAACGCCATCCACATGCACGCCCTCGCTATACACACGTAAGTCGTGTCATCCACATGCACGCCCTCGCTATACACACGTAAGTCGTGTCGTCCGCATGCACGCCCTCGTTATACACACGTAAGTCGTGTCATCCACATGCACGCCCTCGCTATACACACGTAAGTCGTGTCATCCGCATGCACGCCCTCGCTATATACACGTAAGTCGTGTCATCCACATGCACGCCCTCGCTACACACACGTAAGTCGTGTCATCCGCATGCACGCCCTCGCTATACACACGTAAGTCATGTCATCCACATGCACGCCCTCGCTATCCACACGTAAGTCGTGTCATCCGCATACACGCCCTCGCTATACACACGTAAGTCGTGTCATCCGCATGCACGCCCTCGCTATACACACGTAAGTCGTGTCATCCGCATGCACGCCCTCGCTATACATTCGTAACTCAATGTCATCCACACGCAAACCGTCGCTATACACTCGTAACTCAATGTCATCCACACGCCGGTATACAGACACGTATGTTAGTGTCATACAAATGCACACCCTCGCTATACACTCGTAAATCAAAATTATCCACATGCACGCCCTCGCTAAACACTCGTAAGTCAGTGTCATCCGCATGCACGCATTCGCTATACATGCACGAGAAAACGTCATCCACAGGCACGCCTTTGGTGTACTCACATAAATCAACGTCACCCACAATCCCTCTTTGCTATATATGAACCTACACATAACTCAACGTCATCAACATGTATCTCATTGCTATTCGCATATTAGTTAATGCTGTTCACTATGTACATTTTATCATCCAATTCAGATGTCGAACACGATCGAGATTTTCTTCGTAATTAACTAATTCAGCCAACGTTTAATGCGAACATTCGTCTTGAATGTGGATATCTCCAAACTGGTCGCCAGGTGGTCTAGCACGGGCAGGCCGATCACTGAACACGAGCGGAACTGTAGTCGGCATCTTGGTTCGGCATTCCTGTTCTTGGTTACTCCTGGTTTCTCCCATGCTCGCTGCCAACTTAACTATCAGTGACGTGACAGGGCGACAACCGGTGTAGGACTTTCAAAATTCTACCCCACTCTAAACACTGCGGTAGTTTTTTTAGCGTACTTTTATAACACTACCGTAGTGTTTTGAAAGTATGCTAAATCACTAGGATTAAGTTTAAAAAGTGAACTTAACCGTAGTGTTTTGAGCGTACTTTCAAAACTCTGCGGTAATGTTTTGAAAGTACGCTTCAAACAAACACTACCCATTTTCAACACACTACCGTCAGTAGACCTATATTTTATATAATAGTATTATCTTTGTGAACCATCTTATAGTATACAAAACGGTCGAGTACGTAATCATTGGAACAAATCAGACAACACGAATAAATAGTTAGTGTGAAATTTCACTATTAATTAGGCTTAATGATATTATATGTCGATAAGGTTAGAGTTAGTAATTATTTATTAGAGTTAAGATATATTATTGTAATTAAGTATGGTTGGAGATGCCATGGTTGGGGTTAACGTTAGTAATTAGATGTTTATGTTTAGGATTAGGCTTTCAACAACTAGGTCGACGACCACTCTGTGTAGGCTCTACTTACGAATTAATAATTTATGGCAAGTAGAGTATATATATATATATATATATACATATATATATATACCCTACTTGCCATATATATATATATATATCAGTGTTCGGAATATATACGTTGACCCGGTGACCACCTACTTTGCCGTCGGGTCAATAACTGTTTGAGTTACTGGTCCGTGTAACCTTCTACTTTTTTGGGGAAATTGCAACGTATTATAGCAGCATAGACCGGCTTATTGTCAAATCGGATGACGGACGGCGCTCATGAAACGCGTACGTTACAGACTATGCTCTCCGGATTTTTGGTCAACTCGCAGCACCATGCAGTGTACGAATGGGCTTGTTGTGTTAGATTAGATCCCGTCACAGTCTGTCATCTCGTTCATGTGCTGCCAGCCAGCTCGGCGGAATGCGAGCGCGATATCAGCGCCATAAAGACAATCTTCTTCTATGTGCCATGTCTATCACAGGCGTTGGCGATCATGGCCATCCAAACCGCACGGTCGTTTGTAGTTTGTAGCGGTTCTGTTGTGCTCCTTCCACACTATGTTGAGAGACTATCTATTATTTTTATTGTGTGGCGTCCTCTGGATCTTTTTCATTCTATCTTTCCTGTTGTTATTATATGTTCTAACATTTAACATTGAGCATGTTCTTTTCTCTGTGATTTCTCTTATTCTAACATGCATGGATGTTGTGTCGTGCTTATGCTTCTGTTCAATTTCTTTGCATTGTTCAGTAAACCATTTCTCTTTCGCTAGATTACATTTGGCCGTTATATCCTTGTTCATTGCTACATATGCAACACGATTTTTGTTAAGTTTCTTTCTTTCGTCCATCAATTTTAGAATATCGTCAGTCATCCATTTTTTCTTTGCTTTTCTGCACTGCCCAGGAATAGTTTCTTCTGCAGCCTGTGTTATTGATTCCTTCATTTGTTCCCATTGGTCGTCCATATCTTGAATGTCATTCAGAACATTGAAATTGTTTTGAACTGCTACATTGAATTTCTCTTTGATTCTCGCTGAATCTGATTTTAGTACATTCATGTCCAGTTTAATGTTTCTTGTTGCTCTTTTCCTTTTCTTCAGTTTCAGTCGGAACTTGGTTCGCACTGGCACATGGTCGGAATCGCAGTTTGCAGCGGGAAAGGTCTTTGCCACCAGTAAGGCATTTCTAAATCTTTTACTGACCAGGATATAATCAGTTTGGTTCCGTGTTCGGTCTCCTGGATTTTGCCAAGTCGAAAGTCTTCTTGGGTGTTGTTGGAACCAGGTGTTTCCTACAATAATATATGTCATGAGATTTTGCCCACTCTATTAGTTTATCTCCTCACTCATTTCTGCTCCCCAGGACATGTGGTCCAAATATGCCTTCACATCTTTCCCCACCAACTTTAGCATTAAAGTCTCCCATAACTATTACAATCTCCTGTGATTTGCAATGCGATTTTACCAATCCAAGATCATTATAAAATGTCTCGTGCTCTTCATCAGATTTGTCTGCGGTTGGTCATACACTTGTGTGATGTTAACGTTAAATGGCATGCCACTGATTTTCACCAAGAGGATGCGATCCGATATGGTCCAGTATCCTAGTAAGCATTTTGCTCTTTCTTCATCCAACATAAATCAAACTCCTCTTTCATGTTTATCGCCTCCTGAGTAAATGATTGTGTAATTATCCAATGTCATCAGTCCTTCCCCTGTCCACCTAACTTCACACATTCCCATTATATTTATTCTCAGTCTTGTCGCTTTTTTATGTTACCTAGTTTTCTTTTCTGATATAGAGTTCTTACGTTCCATGTAGCAATATTCAAAATCTTTCTGTAGCGCACAATAGCTGGATGACGATATGGTATCACCTGTCGCACATGAAGCGGTCCTGTCAGAACTGTCAGAACAAACGTTCACGCTGTTAACGATATGTTCTGTGGGTCATAATTGTCTTGGGAAAGATAAAGCAGTGGTTTCCCATTGCCTTCTGCCGGTTTTTGATTTGGTTTACTCCAAAGAACAGTAGCTCATACTGAGCTGTGCTCGACGCCGTTGTCTATACAACTGGATCTTCCGCCGCCGGAACTGAGGGGACATGCTGTCCATCATATCCTCTGCCTTGCTATTTGACCCATAGCTGGGACATGATTAGTGAGGGTCGGGACGTGTCCACAAAATGGTGGGCCCTGCACATATCGGGCTCATGCTGCTCCGCCGAGGTTTTTCATGGCTGGACCACTAGATCCAATGCTGGTTTGGCCTGGAGTCGCAAGGTGTCCTGTTACCATATGGTGTCGCAAGGAGGCACTGCATGAGTCTTATTTGAGGAGAGGCTATATACCAGAAGGAAAACCTTACGCACTCGGCTTTCTTTTCGGCTCGGATAAGGCTATCTGGCGGCTGAAGCTGAACGCGGAAGGTCAGAAGGAAGCTACTAACCACTGCACTACGCTACAGCACTAGGCGCATCACTCAACCCTTGTGACAGAGTCACACACCAATACAAACGGATATATAAGAAACCGCCTGTGTGTCCCAGCAATCAGCGACGTCGTGACTGTCCGACTACATTCTGTTTGACCCCGCTGCAGATATCCATAAATGGAACCCTTCTGGTCGAAGCACCTGGTGACAGTGAGAACCAAGGACAAGCGCAAGGTCCAAGTGATGGCGTTGACGCAGCTTGAAACAAAACGGCCTGCAAAACACTATTTTATCAAATTGATGTTACATTTTTACATAAAACACCGTTTTCTGACCTAAAAATCGAAAATTAGAAATCCAACAGCTCCAACAGCTCATATCATAATCATTAAATACGTTACTGATTATGGTATGATTTAATTTTAGAGAACGCCTTTAGAAGAAGATTGACTACTTGAGACAAAACATACCATCGAAACTTTTTCTGAGTACTTTTTCTCGTCCTTGGTCGCCCATCCACTCCTTGAATTTATTGTTGTCACGACGAGTTAATTAATACTACCAGTCTGATGTAAACAACAGTTTTAATTGTTTAACCCTCACCAAGATACCCCACCCCATGTAAAACTTCGTAACGTTTGCCCGCATACCCTCGACCTTTCACCAAGCGATACGTAGGGCCTACTCTATGGATGGTCCCTAACATGAAAAATTCGGAGAAAAATATAGAGTACGTGTTTTGAATGTTTGTAATAATATTTGTGAGGGTATGCCCAAAACACTTTGGTAGTGTTATGAGCGTACTTTCAAAACACTACCGAGGGGTAGTATTTTGAACTAATTACTCCGGAAAAACAAACGCTACATTAAACATTAATTTAGTTAGAATTGGTCGTGTGCATAGAAACTAACGTTTGAACATCTCGACCTTATTAATACAATTCTCTTCAAAGTCACACCGTTGGCAGATCACTTTATTGGCAATTCGTTAGCGACAAGTTATTTGCTGACATTATTGTTATTTTACGATATTACTACAAATCTGATTGTGTGTTTGCTGCCCAGACTGACGATCAAGTACTTCGGGAAGGCGAGTCATGCGGCATGTAGCCCGTGGGAAGGAGTCAACGCGTTGGATGCGGCCGTCTTGTGTTACACCAACATCTCGTGTCTACGTCAGCAAGTGTAGCCGTCCTGGAGGATTCATGGTAACTTTCCAGGCCTCGCTGATGCTATTACCTCGACCCAGGCCCACTTGTCTTCTCGACAGGAGGGGTGAAACCACGATAAATTTTACATAAGCGGCCATTAGAACCTATCCTGTCCTGGATGGAGAATTTAACGATAGATTTTCTTTGAATTTTCTCAGCACAAGAAACATTAATTAACTGATCTCGTGTGTAAAATTCGTGAAAACGACGTGCCTCGTTTAAAAAAAATCCACCCAAACCTGATACCCCTCAATTTCGTCCCAATCTCGTGACGCATTTTGAAATATTGGTGCATTCTGCAAAGTAGCCACTGTGCGAACACGCGAGCAACTAGTGTATATTCATTACTACCTCGTGAAAGATCTAATGCAGTAGTACATTCGATGTTCATTGGACCAACACTGTTCCCATTTAAAAGTTCTCCAAAAATGCACACCTCACACCAAAACGCTATTTTCAAGGGGACTCGTTCAGTGGGTAATGGCAGACGGACACTAATTGTGGTCTTACGCCAGGAGGCTGGAGTTCGTGAGGCATCTCTCTGCAAAGATTGTTTCACTTATCTAACGTCGGACGGGGCTAGTGTTACACATGATGTCAAACATGAACAAAATACATGCGTTTTCCAGTCATTTGATGTTCGATTCGTTGCTGTGAGTAACTTGGCAATTATTGTTGCTCTTGAAGGACAACGCGTACGTGTACACACAGATCATTAGGTCCACGAAGAAATGTAACACTACACTTCCAAAAACTGTTGATGGTATAACTGGTCAAGAGGAGGTGGCTGAAATGTGGAAAAAGCACTACAAGGGTCTACTAAATTGTTTTTAAAATGGATCGATAGATACTATAAACTACGACCTAAACAATAGTGAATATACAGATGTCATAGTAAACAGTGACGAAGTAACAACAGCAATTAATAAACGTAAAATGCGGTAAATCACACGGTGCTAACAATATATGTGCTGAACATCTAAAATATGTGATGAAAGAGTTGCAGAAATGTTAGCCTTATGTATATCAAAAATGTTTGTTCATGGATATTTACCTGAACACCTATTGCATGTACTGCTTATACCTATTATCAAAAACAAAGCTGGTTTGTTAAATAGTAAAGATGACTACAAGCCTATTGCCATCGCAAGTATAATGTCTAAGATATTAGAGTTCATAATTCTAGACAGAATAAAATCCTATATACTAACATGTGATAATCAATTCGGTTTTAAAAAGGGACACGGTACTGATTCATGTATATAAGTAACGAAAGAGGTGATTAATAGATACAAGATGCTAGGTAGTACAGTGTACCTTTGCTTCTTAGATGCCCCCAAGGCGTTCGATCGTGTTAACCATTTTACACTATTTATGAAACTTGAAAGAAGAAAGGTCCCCGGGTATAGTATACGACTGTTAGTCTTTTGGTATAGTCATCAGAAAATGTTTGTAAAGTTGGGAAATGTTATATCTGATAGTTTTACTGTAAGTAACGTTGTTCGTCAAGGTGGAGTATTGTCTCCATACTTATTTAATATCTATATGGATGACCTTAGTATGTTGCTAAATCGCTGTAGAATCGGTTGTTACACTGACAAAACAAAAGTGAACCATCTGATGTACGCGGGTGATGTAGTATTATTATCTCCGTCCAAGAAAGGGCTTTATGGGTTGATAAAAACTTGTTGTGAATATGGAACTACGCATGACATTATATATAATGGATACAAAAAAAGCAGTGCGGTGTATTGTGCTCCCACAAAGGTCAAACATATGTTACCTTCAAATGTTTCTATTCAGGGTCGCATCATTCAAAAACAGAATATTGTGAAATATCTGGGTCACATTATTAATGAAGACATGTCTGACGATGATTATATCAGTAGACAGA
Organism: Paraescarpia echinospica; assembly: GCA_020002185.1. Classification (NCBI taxonomy): domain Eukaryota; kingdom Metazoa; phylum Annelida; class Polychaeta; order Sabellida; family Siboglinidae; genus Paraescarpia; species Paraescarpia echinospica. The sequence goes on along the minus strand of CM034542.1, from coordinate 32,919,643 downwards.
TTAAAACATTGTATGTAAGAGGAAACATTTTATGTAGACAATTAAAAAATTGTAGCACCAATATAAAGCTACTTGTTTTTAAGACTTATTGTGCATGCCTGTACACCGCCAAGTTATGTAGTACCTACAGGCTTAAGACCATGGACAAATTAACTGTAGCCTACAACAATTCACTGATAATCCTTTTAGGGATCCCAAGATATCCTAGCGCGAGTGAAATGTTTGCGTATACAAATTTGCCAAGTTGTCAATGTCTTATAAGAAGGAGTATATATACATTTATGAAACATATAAAAAAGATTGACAATAATATTGTGCACAGTGTTGTAAATAGTGACATGATCTATTCGTCTCTGCTGCAGAAAAAATGGATGAAACAATTATTTTTTCTACGATAATATTCATTATGTTATTATATTAATTATTCATGATATGGCTGCTATGATATGCACACATTTGTGTTGAGTAGCTTTGTGTCTTCCTGTTTTCTTCTTCTCTTTCTCGTGTTGGTGTTATTACATGTATGACTATGGAACTTTCCTTATATTAAGGACTGAGTCTGAAATAAACTTATCCTATCTTACCTTAGATCACATTGGACGAATTTAGCAGAGATAACCGACATTCTAATAGGTCACACCATCAGTGGTCATAATGTGTCACACCATCAGTGATCGTAATAGGTCACATCATCAGTGGTCATAATGGTCTCAACGAATTATGTAATAATATTATTCTATTTTACTCAGGAATCATCACAAATGGTGGCGTCGTGCCGAACATCATACCGGAAATAACGGAGTTGTTTTACTACGTGCGCACGCCAACGATGAGCGAGATGCAGACAGCGAAGAAGAAGATCGGCGCATGTGTGGAGGCAGCAGCTACAGCAACAGGATGCACGGTATGACACGAGTGATGGACGTTAAAGTACCTATAGTAGTTCTTTTGTAATTAGTACGATAGGGGGTCGTTATGGAAAAATTATGTGAAAAGGGGATAATGGCGTAAAAAAAGTTTGAGATTTAGAGTGTCTGCAAGTGCCCCGATCTCGAAACGCATCCCCACCGAACCTAACGCGCTCGGTTGGATTATTCAACAACCCAACGGTTCAACAATCCAGCCGATCGGGACGCTTGCTGACGCTCTCAAATAAAGTGGAAGACAATCCGATACACAATATCACACCCCTGGATCAATATATATTTGTCTGAGAAAGTATATTTTGAAAGCTTCGGTATTTTTAATGAATAAAAAACGATGTTTGCCCAGCATTTTCCGGCGCATCAAACATAATAATATATATCACTTGTCACAAAGCCACATATCAGATCCACTTAACTCTCGCGTGACTTTGAAAGGTGATGTCATCACATGGTATTTGAACTTCATGCAACATTTCTATGGTACATGGTACGGGCATGCGGAACAACAGAGAGTGTCTGACTCCCTATCCTTATCCATATAGCGCCACGCGCTCAGTTCAATTCAATCGAACACACGCACACGCGCGCGCGCGCACACACACACACACACACACACACACACACACACACACTTCAAAGCACGTTTCTTCACAATGAGCCGAACAAAGTCACCTCTTCCTGACCAATCTATATGCCGCAACTATCAGTAGGCCCTATAGAATAAACTTCTGTAGAAATGCATAGGTAAGCCTGCATCATTAATATATTCACCATTCACTACGAAGAAGATAGTATTAAAACGCCGACATGACACTGTAGGTGAAGTTCGAGTTCGATGACAAGCCGATGGCGAACCTCATAACGAACCGCACACTGTCGCGCCTCTACCGGCAGAATGCGGCGAATGTCAGCGTGCCGCTCCTGGCCGATGATGACCCTAGTCTGATAGAATCATCTGGCTCGACCGACATGGGCAACGTGTCACACGCCGTGCCGAGTCTCCACACCAACTTCTACATCGGAACCGATAACCTTGCACACACCCGGCCCTTCGCGCAGGCAGCAGGTAGGCCCAGGACTGACCAGCACCGAGAATAACTACAGAAACACGTGATTAAGTAGGAAGTAGCTTTAACAAAACGAGCCGAGGAAGTAGCTTTAACCAAACGAGCTGATGAAGTAGCTTTAAAAAAACCGAGCTGAGGAAGTAGGTTTAACCAAACGAGCTGAGGAAGTAGCTTTAACAAAACGAGCTGACGATGTAGCTTTAACCAAACGAGTTGAGGAAGTAGCTTTAAAGGGAATGAGTCCGTTCCTTTACCAGGAATTAGCTAACGTAATAATTTGCAAGAGGAAATCTGTTTCGTTGAAGGTGGGAAAATGGGAAACCATTGAACAACAAATGGTATCGCGGTTAACTCTGCCTGCCTCAGCATTATTGCCAATAAAGCTGGTTTTTAAACTGGATATTTTGTTTACTATTTGAACATGCACCGGGGTCGTACTTTCCAAATAGCGGACTTTGCCACGTGCTTACTAAACACGATTTCGCGGTTAGAATACTTTTTAAAATAGCTATTATAGTTTTCAAGACTTTACATTAATTACTAAATGACAAACTAGGAGCAGACTGGTTCCCTTTAATGTCATTACCGTTTCACTACAATATATGTTTGGCAGACTCTCCCGACGCTCAGCCATACACACTCGCCACGGCCAAGATCATAGCGCTCACGGCCATTGACGTCCTCTGTCGGCCGCAACTTCTCAAACAGATCAAAAGCGAATTCGAGGAAGACATCTTGGAAGAAGATTAAACACAATTCCGTTGATCCATCCTGCTGTTACAGGTTACCTGTACATAATGGTGTTCGTGTTTATTATTCAGTACGTTGCATCGACGTAGAACGCATCTACATGTTATTTTATTGTGACTCAGCTGTAGCGCCATGTGGAACCGTGGCGAGATACGAAATATAATATTCCTTGTGCATCATCTATCAAAATAAAACTTCCGAAGGACCGGCAGAACGTCTTGAAATTCACCAACGAACGACCAAGATATAGATATGGAGACAATCCAAAAGCAAACAGGTGTTTTGGTGACAGTTACGATCTCAACAGTTAAACCCTATATCATACACGAACACAGTCCAGGTAGGAATGTGCAAGAGGGCCAAGTGAAACAGTGAAACGTGACTGGCTGCTAGGAATGGTACATTTCTTTACTGTTATCATGCATGTTAACTTTGCAGAAATGCAACCTTCATGGTGATACCAAAGATACAAACTTGGAGATGATAGCCCCAACTTCAAATCTAGAGTTAAGTAACTCACCCGATGGGCGCTCAGTGAATGAACTGCCTAATTTAGTTACTTGCAAGTACACTACTCAAATAAATTAAAGGAACAAATACTGGGGATGGGACACCTGGTCTACCATACAATTTACACATTGTGCACTCTATATGTGATTTGAAGATTGTTTTAGCTACAAAACAACTCATGTGTGAATGAACTCAAGCGTGACAACAATGCCTCTAGGTGTGGCTGCGTGTCCACACCCCTATATAAGGAATCGATTTTGTGGTACTTTCATTGGCAGTTTTTTCAGATTTGTTCACAAACTGACAAATATTGTCCACAAATGTTTTTTAATAACTTGTGTGGTCCCCTGTAGCGTTCACACACACCTTGCAATGACGTAGCATACTCTAGATGATCCAGCTGATGTCATTTTGCTGTATGACCTGCCATTCCTGAAGCATTGGTCAGGTTCTGTACATTCTCTGGAGGCTTTCGTGTAACATGTCTTGTAGTCGCAGCAACGAAGTGATCGCGGTCCATAGAGGTTGGACACAAATGTTAACAAAGCTTTCTCACTTGAAAAGGGTTCGTTGGTGGTATGTCTCACCACCAAAAAAACCCCAACCGAATCCACCCATAAAAACCTCTTTTTCGGCTCAAATTTAAGATGACCGACGTTATACTGGGTCTAATATTCAAATGGACCTAATTTTGGAATTAAGCAACATAAAAACACGTTTGAGGCGTCATTTCCAACTAACTTTAGGATGTACATTCGTTTGGTGATACTTTGGAAGTCGTTAGAGGTCAAGGTCATGCGATAAGGTCAAGGTCAAGACAAAAGTTGATCAAATAATCTGGGAAAAATAAGCTGGATTCGGACCAAAGTGGTATGACTTTGCAACGAAATGAAGTAATAAACACATATTTAAGTGTCATTGCAACCAAGTTTACTATGCCTTATCATTTAAACCTCATTTTATAGGTGATTATAATTCAAAGTCACGTTTCAATGTCAATATATGCATATTGTCTATTTACAATCCTGTATGATCCTGATCAACATCCCGGTCATCATCATCCTGGCTCTCCACTTGTGTCACATTCATGCATGCGATGCCTTTGCACTGGCCATATGCTGGTGTGCACTGCAGTCCATTTTTACGGCAGGTGCACGTTTTATTAGTGCAGTGACCACCGCAGTTGCACCGAATTATCTTGTGGATAATGAATTATTTCTGGTGCCGCAGGCTGAGACATTCTGATAGGCTCGAGACCACCATAAAATGCTACCCAACCCCAAAGCTCAGGGGAGATATCGTTGCCACACCATCCGTGCACCTGATGATAAGTCCGACGGCTATGGAAGGCGGCTGCATCATTCGTTGGCGGAAGCTTCTCTGGAGACACGTATTGTGTAGAAGCTACCTTCAGCTGGAATTTCGCTACCCGTGCGGAATTTAGTGATGTGGTGCACCCGTACATCACCAGCAGGGCATCCTCTCCTGCCTTTTTGATGTCCTCTTTCAATGAAGATGGAGACATGAAGACGGAGGTGGGCTTTTTTAGTGTTGCATTCTTCGTGAGAACGATCACTTTACCAATCCATATGGCCTTGACATGGTTTTACAGCCACTGAGAGCATTCAGAAAGAGCAGATCGTCTGAGAGGGCTGGATCAAGATTCTTCTTCAATGTAGTATGTTTCGATGTCACCATGTACAGGTTATCATTTTTATGTGTGGCGTCAGCATGATGTATCATGAGTTGAAATTCGTCTGAATCTTCTGCGACAACAGCTGTTTGCGTTTTCTTCGCAGAAAGGCATGCCAACATACAAATTTTGTAGTCTGCATCCCCTTCTGCGTGCTGAACTGTGATGTCTACATTGACCATATGCTCTGCAAGGAGGTTGATGAGGCCCTGTTTGTTTGATGTGTTGGCAAGGAAAGCTTTTTTGCTCATGGTTAAACACATTTCTGCGGAAACTGAGACTGAAGCATCAACGTCGTTCCCTGTCCGCCGACGATGGGCTTCGTCCTTAGTGCTGGAGCCGTGATATCCGTCAAGCACAACCAAGGCACGGCCATAGCTGCTGCGTACATGCCGGATATACATAGCGCAGATGTCGGCATAGGTGGAATGCTTGGGCCATGAGAACTTGTAGAGTAATCCTCCCCCATCAACAATAAACTGCAAGCCCTTCTCGAGCGTGACTGAGACGATGCATGCAGGGACAAGCTTCATGAGATGGTGTATGAGCTCCGCTTTGTCCCCCGTCCGCATGCGCATGTGATTGTCGAAGCGAGATGGGGGTGAAAGAGCACAACTCATATTTGAAGAGGTCAGGCATAGGGATATAGCCGATACCCGTAACAAAAAGACGCTGCTATAGACGCTGGGGTTCCACCTCGATTCGTTCCCCGGAAGCAGTTTTGACATGGACAACTGAGGCTAGAGTCTTCACTTGATTCTTCTGGGAGAACTAGTACTTTGCCACAGAATGACCGACCATGGAAGTTAGGATCTTCTCTCCGACAGTTTGAGCATCGACCACGTTTACTGACTCCTCTGCCATCAACCCTGTTGAGAGACTTACAAGCTTTTCTGAGGTTGTGTTGGTCCCCGCTCAACAAACACCTGAAGCAGCTTCTGTATATCGGACCTGTCACGTCGGATGCGTGATGCTGCCAGGTCACGTTGCCCATCACTTGCATTCAAAGAGAACCACGCTATCTCGAAAATGGACTGGTTGACATCAGCACATTCGGGTCTGGAGAGCAGGAAGAGAAGACGAGTACTCTAATTGAAGCCACGGCCGTGCTTTAGACCCCCAGTTGACTTAATGCCAGCCATCAGAACTTGCTAGATGAAGAGATCTGTGAGTATACCTGACCATGCACAGCTGTTGTCGCAGAAGATTCAGACGTATTTCATCAACACAGATAAGAATGATAACTTGTACATGGTGACATCGAAACAGACGGTATGCATTACTACATTGAAGAAGAATCTGAATCCAGCCCTCTCAGAAGCTTTTCTCTTTCTGCACGCTCTCAGTTGGTGTGATCCCACATCAAGGCCATGTGGAATTGGCAAAGTGACCGTTCTCACGAAGTATGCAGCACTGAAAAAGTCCACCTCCGTCTTCATGTCTCCATCTTCCTCGAAAGAGGACATTGAAAAGGCAGGAGAGGATGCCCTGCTGGTGATGTACGGGTGCAGCACATCCCTAAGCCTCAACTCCGCATGGGTGGCGAAATTCCTGCTGTAGTATAGCTACTTCTATACAATGCGTGTCTCCGAAGAAGCTTCCGCCAACGAATTATGCAGCCGCCTTCCATAGCCATCGGACTTATCATCAGGTGCAGGGATGGCGTGGCAGCAATATCTCCCCTGAGCTGTGGGGTTGGGTAGCATCTTATGGTGGTCTCGAGCCTATCAGAATGTCTCAGCCTGCGGCACCAGAGGGACTCCACAAGATAATTCGATGCAGTTGCGGTGGTCACTGCGATAAGAAAATGTTCACCTACCGTAAGAATGGACTGCAGTGCACACCAGCATGTGGCCAGTGCATGGGCATCACATGCATGAATATGACACAAGTGGAGAGCCAGGATGACGATGACCGGGATGTTGGTTAGGATCATACAGGACTGTAAATAAACAATATGCATATATTGACATCGAAATGTACTTTGAATTATAATCACCTATCAAATGTGGTTTAAATGATAAGGCATAGTAAACTTGGTTGTAATGACACTTAAATGTGTGTTTATAACTTCATTTCGTTGCAAAGTCATACAATTTTGATTCGAATCCAGCTTATGTTTCCCAGATTATTTGATAAAATGTTGTCTTGATCTTGACCTTATCGCATGCCCTTCACCTCTAACGACCTCCAAAATGTCATCAAACGATTGGACATCCTAAAGTTAGTTGGAAATTACACCTCAAACGTGTTTTTATGTTGCTTAGTTCCAAAATTAGGTCCATTTGAATATTAAACCCTGTATAATGTCGGCCATCTTGGATTTGAGCCGACAAATAGGTTTTGCCATGGGTGGATTCGGGTGGGGTTTTTTTGGTGGTGAGACATACCACCAACGAACCCATTTCAGGTGAGAAAGGTTTGTTAACAATTTTTTCCAACCTAAATCGTTCGTTCCTGAGACTATTGAAAGCATATCAGAAAGACGTTCTGTTGCGTTTAGGTCATGAGACCTAGACAGTGATACCTTCGGCCTCAATGAAGGTCATGAACACCCAAGCTGTGTGGGGACGTGCATTATCTTGCACTAAAATGAAATCATCCCCAACAGCGAACCACCTCTAGCAAACACGTGCAGGCCTGTACGACCATCGAAAGGCACTCCGGCCCAAACCATGACTGAGCCTCCACCGTACCGGTCAACTTCCACAATGTTACAGTCAGCATAGTGCTCTCCGTGGTGTCTCCTCGCCTTAACACGCTTTTCATTGGTTGACACAGAGAACCTGCTCTCATTTGTGAAGAGTACTGGCCTCCATTAACACAGCTGCCAGTGCCAGTTCTGGTGCTCACTTACCAAGTCCAATAGTGCACTACGATATTGCGCACAGAGAAAACGGCCTGTGGCAGGTCGTCTGGCTCTCATACAATCCTCATGGAGTCAATTCCTAACAGTCTGGTTGGATAAGGGGATCGAGGCTATATTTGGCGGAGATAGATCGTTGAAATTGGTGGTGTATCAAAGTTCATAAGCAAGTGGAATTACTGATTGATAAGTATTATTCTTGCCTTAATATCATTCATAAAGTAGCAGTAAACATATATTGAGTAGCAGTTGTGCTTAAAGTTAGTTAGATAAAGTATTTTAGGACACTTTAGTCTAGTGAGTGATAATAGGGTACGTTAGCTTACGGCTACGATAAGTTTGTAAACAAGATTTAACAAACCTCGTTATGTGGTAGAATATATAGGTGATAAAGTAACAACCATAAACTACCTACATAAGATAATATCTGTGTAAGTCAGTACCTGCTAGACATTTTGATAAGGTAGCTTTGTTGTTAAAATTAAGCATTTGCGATAATCGGGCGAACTAAGTTTATGTAGCTAGTGTCTCTCTTATTCGCTAGGGCGCTGTATAACCTAAATAAATAAGGCAGTCTAGCGTACGCAATCTTACGTAAAGTGTAACATTTGTGCACAGAAAACAGTCTTCTTAAAGACTACATAGACAGTGAATAGTGTAAACACAGTTGACAAAACTATTTTAAATAGCTAATTAGATTATTATTATTAAATAAATTATGATATGGCGCCTTGCAAGCGGCAAGTCAAGGCAAAGAGACACTTGGTGTGCGACGACTGCCACAGTTGGGTAGATTTTGCCTTATCCGGCTGTACGAAGTCATGGACAGAAACCAAGGAAGAGGGATTCACCTTTCAGTGCGTGGGGTGTTGGAAGGTGAAATGTCTGGAGAAAGAGGTAGCTAGGTTGGTAGATATTGTGAAGGGGATGGAGATGAGAATCAGCAAGGAGACAGATGGAATGGAGAGAGACGACAGGGATAAAGTTGGGAATACTGTGAAACTGAAGGAGCAGAGTAGTGGCAACAAGACCGAGGAAAGGAGACTGAGAGGAGGGAAGGTGATCGGAGGGGAAGAAAGTGGAGGATCGACGGCAGGAAATGTGACAGGTGTGAAGGTGGCAGGAGAGAAAGTGACCGTAGAGAAAGAGGTAGGAGGGAAAAAGAGACGGGAGAGGAGAGAAGGAAATGCAATGGGAGGAAAGATGACGGGAAGAAAGGAAGTGAGAGTACATGTGACAGAAGAGAAGTCGGGAGGGACGATGACAGGAAGAAAGGTGACAAGAGAAACAGCGTCAGGAAAGAATGGAACGGACGAGATTGTGACGGGAGAGCAGAAGACAGGGGAACAAGATTACAACCAGACAGATGCAAACCGTAGAAAGAGCTACACTGAGGCAGTGATTGAGGGGGCAATGAGGAAAGAGAGGGTGTTTATGGGCGATTCGATTATGAGAAAGACAGATAAGACTCTAAGCGAGGGGGAGGACGTCGTTGTTTGTCTACCGGGGGCTAGGATAGAACATGTAACTGAAAGGGTAGAGAAGGTACTGGGGCATGGCAAGGGAGGGTCTATACTAGTACATGTAGGGACAAATAACGCAGAGAGGGAGGGAACAACTGGGATAGTTCAGAAGTACAGACAGTTAGTGAAGAAGTTAAAGAAGACAAGAGTAGAACAGATTATCCTCTCAGGAATTTTGCCAGTAATGGGAGGAAGGGGGCCGACATATAGAAACTGCAAGAGGATGGCGATCAACGCACTAGTTGAGCAGATGTGTAAAGAAGAGGGGGTGGGATTCGTAGATTTATGGGGATACTTTGTTGGGAGGGAAGATATGTACATGAGAGATGGCCTACATCTAAGTGGAAAGGGGCAGCAGTTTTCTCAGAGAACTTGCTGCAATCTGTTGACAGTGGGACAGGCTGCATCTATTTAAACTAGATTCGCAGGGGGGATTCACAGAGAAGCCTGAAACTGGAGGCATAGATAAAGACAGCAGAAATAAATCGGCAAAGAACAGCCTGGAAAACTGTTCTGAATCAGGATATAAATGCATTTGTTTAAATGCAAGGAGCATAGTAAACAAAAGAAGTGAACTAAACATTATGGTAGAAGATATTGACCCTCACATAATAGGTATAACCGAATCGTGGGCCACCACTGATATATCAGATGCCGAATTGGGACTAACAGGATATGTAATGTTTAGGAAAGATAGAATAGGAAGAAAGGGAGGTGGAGTTATTTTATATATTAAAGAATCTATCCAGGCTTATGAAATAAAATTAGAAAGAGAAGCAGATTGCGAAGAAGCTGTTTGGTGTAACATAGTTACAGGAAACTCAACGTTAACAGTTGGGTTAGTTTATCGAAGTCCAAACATAAGCATAGAAGAGAATGAAAAAATACAAAACGCTATAAGGGAAGTAAGCAAACGGAACTGTATTATTATGGGGGACTTTAACCATGGGCAAATACAATGGAAATCTCTACAGAGTATGGGGAGTGAGGACCACAAGTTTTTAGTTTTAGTACAAGATAGTTTCCTTTCTCAACATGTGCTAGAACCAACCAGGGGACCGAATGTGTTAGACTTAGTTTTGTCCTCACAGAAAGAATTAGTTGACAATGTCAAGATATGTGAGCCACTGGGGAGTAGTGATCACAACCAGATACATTTTATCATCAAAGCAAAATCAGAAAGGAATAGTAAAAAGCAGTATAGGAGAAATTTCCACAAAGGAAGGTATAAGGACATGAGAAAATATTTAGCAAAGATAGACTGGAATAACACACTGAAGAATAAGACAGCAACCGAATGCTGAAATATCTTAAATAGTGAAATTAAGTGCATAGTCGATAAATTTGTACCTTTAAAAAAAACAAGGGAAACGGTCTAAAAAGAAACACTTATCGAAAGAAGCCATTAGAAAAAATAAGTATAAACAAATGATGTGGAAGTCATATAGATGTACTGGAAATGATGAAGACTACAACATTTATAAAGAAGCACTTAATCAAGCTACAGCTGAAATTAGAAATTCAAAGAGAAGCTATGAAAAAAATTAGCTAGTAATATAAAACATGACAGTAAGAGTTTTTATGCGTATATTCGAAGCAAACTGAAAGTTCAGGATAAGGTCGGTCCTCTAGAAGATAGTGCTGGAAATACAATATCAGAGGGATTCTTAATGGCAGAAGACCTGAATGAGTATTTTAGTTCAGTGTTTACCAGGGAAGATATTAGTTCACTGCCAGTACCAGAGGCTAAGTTCAAGGGGGCAGATTCAGACTATTTAGGACAGTTAGTTGTAACCTCGGAAATGGTAGCTAAGAAAATAAGGGCTATGAAGGATAATAAATCACCTGGAGTGGACGGGATTCCGCCCAAACTACTATTGGAAATTGTAGAACAAATTAGCGTACCGCTTGCAACAGTTTTCAATTTGTCATTAGAAGAGGGAGTGGTTCCTTTAGAATGGAAAGAGGCAAACATTATACCGTTATTTAAAAAAGGTTCGAGAAACAAGTCAGAGAACTATAGACCAGTGAGTTTAACATCAGTGATTTGCAAATTATTAGAAAGACTAATTAAAGATCACATGGTGGATTTTCTTGTTAAACATAACTTGATAAACCCATCTCAACATGGGTTTTTAAAAGCGAGGTCATGCTTAACAAATATGTTATGTTTTTTGGAAGACATCACTAGGTGGGTAGATGAGGGATCACCAGTAGATATCATCTATTTAGATTTTCAAAAAGCTTTCGACAAAGTACCACATCAAAGATTACTCCTTAAGCTAAAGGCCCATGGCATAGGAAATGGTATAATAAACTGGATAGAAAATGGCTGAATGACAGAAGACAACGTGTAGTAGTTGATGGGGAGGCTTCAAACTGGAAATCGGTATTGAGTGGGGTACCACAGGGATCAGTACTAGGACCTATATTATTCTTAATATATATCAACGACTTGGACGATGATATAACAAGCAAGGAGTTAAAATTTGCGGATGATACAAAAGTGTTTAGAAGGATTAAAAGTGATGGAGACAGACAGCATTTACAAGATGATCTTGATAGGTTGATCAAATGGTCTGAAAAGTGGCAAATGCTGTTCAATTTTGGGAAATGTAAATGCCTCCACACAGGTCATGGGAATGAAGAGGTAAAATATAAAATGGGGGGTACTGTTCTAAGTACTACTGTAAAAGAAAAGGACTTGGGGTTAACCATTAGTGCTGATATGAAGGTTTCAGAGCAGTGCGGAATTGCAGCGTCAAAGGGAAATCAAATCCTTGGATTAATTAGGCGAAATATAGCGTATAAGAAAAAAGAATTAATAGTACCGCTGTACAAAACAATAGTGAGGCCTCATTTAGAATATTGTATACAAGCATGGAGGCCATATCGCAAGAAGGACATATATATGCTAGAAAGAGTACAGAGGAGAGCGACTAAAATGATACCAAATCTGAGGGATCTTAGTTACGAAATACGCCTAAAAGAATGTGGTTTAACAACACTAGAGACCAGGAGATTGAGAGGAGATCACATAGAAGTGTTTAAAATATTGAATGGTTATGAAAATATTGATAGAAACATTTTTTTCTCAGTTAAGAAAGATAGAAGGACCAGAGGACATGAAGCTACATTAGTAAAGGAGCAGTGTAGATTAGATATAAGAAAGTTCTCATTCTCACAAAGGACTGTAAATGAATGGAACAGATTATCTCCTGATTGTGTTGGTGCTAGTAGCGTGAATATGTTTAAAAATAAAATCGACACACACCTTAAAAAGGCGGGATACATGTAGATAAAAAGTATTGGACTCTCGATAAGCCAAAAGGCTTCCTTGTCCACCTGCCATCCAGAGTAATTTTGTGGATGGCAATCTTGTTAAATCTTGTTAAATAAGTGAACTTCAGTAGCATGGTGAAAGTCAATTTCGAGCTGTACTCAAGCGATTGCGACGAGACAAAATAACTAGATAACGGTTTTGTTTAGGGAATGTCATCCACGAACGACCTTGACCTTGTCTCATGGAGTGCACAAAGTGTTATGGTAGACCATGTGTGCCATCCCCAACATTTGTTCCTTTAATTATTTTGAGTAGTGTATTTACACCGATGGTTACCTGGTCAGGGGTTTCCATAGACACCTGCTTCCTTCTATAATACTCTTTTTTATCCATAAATTGCTCATTCTCGGATGAACTTCCAAGACTTTCTCGTGGACAAAGTTTCGCAATAAGCACACCCCACTGACTTCTTCTTTTGATAAATGATACAGTGGAAAATAGTATCTCACCCTTTTTGCACAGCTATGACACTACTAGATGCTGCTACACACTCCATAAAATAGCATGCGTTGTTGTTTTAGGTACAGACAAAATACATAATCTAACCCAAGCGCCGTTACCAACACCACCTTATCATGCCATCTAGTCATCTACGGGGATTGAGACATGTCGAAGTTGGAGCTGTGTTGTCTGAGTATTTCTGGATTCTTAAAAATAACCATCAAAACAATCAGTCCGTGTGTGATGACTGAATGCTGTCTCGTTTGATTGCACGCTGGTTGTTTGGCGTAACAAGAGCTATTACGGGAAGACGATTTTTGAATACATTACCGAAAATGAGATTCCGCCATATTCCAATAGCTTTGGGTATTCATAATCAAGATAGTTTACTTTTATAATAATGACCTCTATATCACATTTAAGTGTGGACAACATATGCCTCTATCAAGTAATAAAACCGTTGTTCATTTTTTGGCTGCCATTTACAGGAAATGCAATTTATTAGTTTGCGTATAACATAGTTCGGGTAACATAAATGTCAGAACAATGACGTTTAGACTGTTGTGTTCGGGATTACATTATCCACACAACTACAACTAGGTTTTTTAATACGTTGCACAATGTCGTTATGATTTTGGAACTTATAATAAAAACATTGATTGTTTCGACAGTTTTTTTTATTAAAAATAAAGCATATAATTTACAAGTATTAACAATTTGCGGTTATAGTTACATAACACCGTATAGTGTAGATACGATAGAGAAGGAATACAATATTATCTGCTTTTGTAATGACATGAGACCTTGCGCAAGGTATGGTAAATGTTCCCATTGTGGCAGCCATTTTGTTAGTTACCATGACAACTTGTATTTTCTTGTTCTTTGGGGTTCCCTTTAGCCAACTGCAGTGATGGTTTGCTTTCACCACTAAATTCCCACGGGATCAAACCTGCTCCCTGACTATGCTCCTGGTTTTGTCATTTTTTTCCGTTGCGGGAAAATGTTGAATTTCGTGATTTGAAAGATTACCTAGGTAGTCACACCACTAATTTATTGTCTCACTGTTTCTCTTTCGTTCTATTCAGTTAATATAAGTAATGTAAGTATATGAAAAACGTTATTTAGCAAACTGCGAAAACGTGTGTCTTTGGATTTTGATAAGCTTTTGACACCACACAAATTTAACAAGATTGCCACCCAGAGAATTAACTCTAGGTGGCAGGTGGACAAAGAAGCCCTTTGGCTTATCGATAGTCCGACCCTTTTATCTATGTGTATCCCGCCCGTCTGAGGTATGTGTCGATTTTATTTTTAAACATATTCACGCTACTAGCACCCACACAATCAGCAGATAATTAGCGTAGAGCCACACTTTTTACTATTTCAGTGGTTTAGATTGTTTGTATAACCTCTCTTTATTTATATAACCTCTCAAAGATGAGGAGTTTCTCAACAGGCGTTTCTTTCACAATTTCCGACTTCTTACACCACCGATTTTAACTGTTATCCATGTCTTTCATTCAGTCTACGCAAATGTTGGAAATTGCTTTGAGGGACCAATTTATGTTGTCCACAGATTTGCTGTTTATTACGAAATCCAGGTTTAAAAAACAAGAACAATGGTATTAGAAGGACATGATATTCCTATAATACAGGATATCGTTGTGTGTGCGTGTGTTTGTGTGTGCGTGCGTGCGTGTGTGTGTGAAATATTTATACACTGCCTTCAACCAAAAAAGCATCACATTTGTTTGAAATCATAGAAATGTTGTGACCCTTTAAGGATTGTTTATTACGACATCACAATTCTCCTAAGTTATATATTACTCACCTTTCTTGTCACCAGTACCAATCATAAGATTATACTATAAGAAGTCAAATAATACAAATTATCCCGCATCGGTATTATAATTTATGCTAATTAGTCCAACTAAATGAACACATCTGAAATGTTTATTACGACATCATCGTTTATTACATCTGGACCTTGTGGAAGACTCGTTTATGTGGTAATACAATAATAATAATATAATACCGGATGTGAAAGCACATTTGTATGTCTCATAGGTGTACTTATTTATTATAGTAGTTGTGATTATAAATATTGATTGGTTTAGTGTCAGTGATTTTTCGAAGTAAAGTATTAATGTATTTTCGAAAACAAATTATAAATATTTGGTTATTATCTTAATAATATGCATGGATGAGAAAAATACCCTGTCCTAATATAATAGTCATATACATTTCGAATATTTGCATATGGTCCCGAATTACAATGTAACAAAGCACGGATGTAATAACATATATTTATAATGCAAATATTCCATGAAAATGCTTGCAGCAAAAATGGTTGAAGTTGTTTTCACGGTAGTTTTAGCCTATGTGCTGCATTGTATTAGCTAACCGAAAAAACAACACTGGACTTTGATGCTATCTATTTATTTTATTTTAAATTTATTGTGTGATTGTTCCTATTTGCTAAACACGACTTTTCCTATGATGTACTATTATACTCGGAGTCAGACAAACAACGTAATGTGTTATCAAGGTTGGCCGTTGTCGCACTAAAATGTGTTGAAGCGAATCATATTTTCGGTGTACGCCACAGAACAATGGCAATAGTGCTTCTCGAATATCCATTAAAAGAAATTAAAAGTCCCAATTATATTGAAACATGTCATGCCATGCCTTTTAAACCAATGCATATTCACTAGGTGACAGCTCTCGTGCATGCTCGGGCATTTAATAATCTTTACGCGGTAAATACGTGGATAGAGTAACGCCATATTGGATAAGTATCACATTTCCGCTTCCTGTATTACTGCGTTGGTTAGTTCCATACCTTGTTCCTGTTGTACGTTCTCTAGCCTTGACTTCCGTTTTGAGATAAGTCTGTTCAATAAATGTTCTCGTCGTTATCGAGTCTTTCCCTTCTATACTGGCGTAACTGTTTCAAGTAAAAACGACGCTACTCAATCATATCCTGCGTGTTTTTGTTCGTCTTGATGGGGAAATTAAGAAGACACTTATTTGTATCTAGAGCAGATCAAGACGTGCATGCATTAGCAATTAGCAGGCACAGGTTAATTTCAATTGTTTATTTTTTTATTAATTCAATTATGTTCATTAAATTAATTACCTTTCTAGAATGTCACAATTTAATTTACTAACTTTAGTGGAATGTGTGAATTATTTAATTTGCAAAATCACAATTAACTTTTTAATTTGGTATTAATTTAATATTACCATTATTATTGACATGAATGGACATGGATATTATGTCTTATGCACTTTAGGTTTTGTCACACGCAAAATGGTGTGCTCCTTTATAAAGTATTATTTATGTTTGTGTAACAGCAATTTGGTAAAATTGCCAATGATTGTACATTCGTATCATGACATCATCAATACTCTTATTATGATTGTTTTGTGGCAATAAAGATTCATTAATAGGACATGACGAAGTTTAGGGACGTTACACTTGAAACAGTAAAACGACACACAAGTTCCACCCAGTGGCGCCACCCCTTTGTTGCTGTCACTGTGGTGTGAGAAACAGATGTTTGTGTAAATTTAAAATTTATCTTAAGTAATAATGTACGGTAATTACTAAGAATGTGGTACATTTGTTTTGATGATAATGCATTCTAAGAAAATATAATTATATTCTTAACAATTAATATTACATTAAGTGCAGATGTTCGTGACATGTTTGAAAATTTCATGTTTTTATTTTCATATGTGGTGACATATGAAAATATAAAAACACTCAGCATTAAATTATATCAAAAATAGGTTATGTACATATAAAATCAAAGTGATAAAATTATGTTGTATTAAATTTAGAAGTACAACTATATTTATTTTTAGAATGTATGACCACCAATACAAAACAAGAACATACCATTACCATGCCACAGTGGATAACAATTGATGTGATCATTTCAAAATTGAATATAATATTGAGATTGAATTCATTGCAGAATGCTGAAACGTTGGTAGAAGGCGTGCCTATTGCCATCATGGGTCAAGCCTAAGCCACAGAGTACAGGCATTGTGTACTTAGCCGGTTTGTGGATGAGACTTGAGCAAGTGTGACATGCGTACCAAAGAAAGGAGTGCAAAATTGTGTGGCAAGTGAAAAAGTACACGTGCGCAATAATTAAAAAGAGGCCATCTGATTTTCACTGATCGAAGTACTTACGAATATAAACCACCGAAGTTCATATCTCGTAAAAGACACCTATTGCCCCAAACCATGTATCCTAACGGATTATCAATTCTTTGGGCTGGGCAATAATATGTTTGCACAGAATGTAGATATACTAAACAATTTACACTGTGTTATAGAAAGGACACAATTTGAGAAAAATTCTTGTCATTAATAGAAACATAGTTTTGTAGCATTCGAGAAACGACTGTTTAATTAATTGCATAGCATGCTAGCAACAAATAAAGTATAATCTCCTTGGAACAGAAACCACAAATTTAATATCATGACATGATAATCATTTCAAGCCAATCAAGGTGATGATGGGGGAAAGAGTCTTCAGATGATGCCACTGTCACTGACTCTGTCAGCATGGTAACAAGGCCTAGGGTTAGGACAAGAAAAACATCACCACACTAGTGGTCAAGTGGAACCACATCTCAACAAAGCATTACTAAGTGCCCTTGCATGCGTCTCGGGATCTGCTCTAGAAATCGCCTACGCTCTTATTGTTAGAGCTGCTCAAGAAATAGCCAACGCCCTTGTTTCTAGAGCAGCCCTAGAAATATGTCGCATCTCAATTTCCTCCATCAACCAGAACAAGACATGCAATATATAATTCAGCAGTGCAGCGTCGCACTTGAAACAATTACTATATCCACGTACATATCATGAAATCATGACTAAATGCCCGTGCATGGGAGTCGAGATCGCCTCTAGAAATAGTCTACGCCCGTATCTGTATAGCCGCTCTAGAAATAGCCAACTACCTAATTTCTAGAGCTGCTCTAGAAATAGCCTAAGCATATAAGTCATAACTGTACTAAGGCCACAATAAAATATAGTTGTGTTTCTGGTAACATTTATTTTTAAAATAGGGTAGGTAGGTAGAAACAACTTTATGTTTAAACATTGTATTGCGAAAAAATAGGGTAGGCAGATCTATTGTAATATTTAATTTTCCTTAATCTATAAACAAAATTCCGACAGTTTATAAAAAGGCTTATGGTATAACTTGCATTGCTGGGGTTAATATGAAATGGACACATTTGAATAAACTGGGAGGTACTGTTATATGTATCTTAAAGTGATAAAGAAAACACTGTCGTCGTGCTAAAAATACATTTGTTTTATTAATTGAACATGAAATATCAAGAGAAACTATGGCTTCTAGTTAAACCATACAACCCACATTGTACTTTAATAGGAACAAAACAAGCAGTAACTCATTGCACATTTAAATGGTCTTTCATCAATGTGAGTTACAGTCGAACAAAAGCAACCGAATCCAATCCGTCATACTTTTTAAATAAAATCACATTAGAAGCTGCTGTGTGCATCATTTATAAACACTGAAATGAAATCAAGCCTAAGGCTATCTACTAGTATTATGAGCAATTAAAGAAATCAATCCCACAGGCTGTGGACTATGCAACCTCAGTGTCACTAATTATTTCTTTTCAACCATTTTAGCTAGGGCCATGTATGACGGAATTTGTTAGAACTACGAAACCCAGACTATAATATTATCACTTTGAGCCAGCGTAACCTAGGCTGTTGTTATTCCTTCGACTCTTCAAATGTTGTGTTCGAAACCGGAAACTATACACTTATGCGGAATCTGTACACTAATGATGTAACATGTATATTTTTAACAACATGTCTTCAATGCGCTTAGCGTCTAGCGGACAACCAGCAACGATCACGAAACGGTTTATGTTAGCGCCTTCCGCTCGCGTCCCTGTTTACGTCGTCGTCGGTTGACATGTCACGAGGTACGTAGCAGGGGCGCCATGACATTGACAATTCTTCTTCTTCGAATTTAAACTGAACAACGTCATTAAGTTGATGGCTGTTGTCAGTGTAGGAGGGTGCACTTTTTGTGTGCAGTGCATGTTTACGAGGCTTCTTCGTCTTATTCCTCGGCCGCTAGCCTCCGGAACGTGTCCAATCACAATGTCAATGATGGGGCGGTGACGGTTGATTCTGGATGGGCATTCCACTGTCTCGGTGTTCTTGGGAAAAAGGAGAAACGGTGGCAGTCAGCTCTAGAATGTGGGACAATATAACCCTGAGTATGATTATGCCGGGTTGGTCGGTGTGCGGGGGTCAGGTACTGGCTGCTGTCTACTGCTACCAGCCCGTTCCTCATCTATAATATAGCATCGTTACGTTAGTCTTCGATATTCTCGTCTCCACTCCAGTGATGTCCATCCAAGCTCTTCTATCATGTCAGATACGCTTGATTAGGGATGTCATTTCAAATTGCAGATATATGTTGTTTTATATTTTTATTATATGGCGGAACACAGGAGGAAGTGAAAAGAATATCAAAATTGGTCAAATACTTTTCGAGATATGAGTTTTTGAAGATATGAAATTTATATATTTTTTCAGATTGTAAGCCTATCTTTTATACAGTACCAGTGAACTGGAAAAGGGCACCAAAACGCGTGCATATTTGTACTAAAACTATAATAAAAACAGTTTTCTTCAATGTTTATCGATGAAATTTGGCACACTGATAGATTTGTAGTCCTTCTTTTCAAATATGTCAAAAAGTAATATTTTACTCACGTGTATTGGTATAATTTGCATAAATTGGCATTATTTTCAGGGAAATTTTTTAATTAAATTACATTTTATCATTATTTTGTTGCACATATCATGTTTAATCTACAACATTTTGTAAGCTGGGAAGCTCAGCAATGAAAGTGTAACTGTTTGTTGATGGGACACAATATTAATTAAAATAATAATTAAAAGAACAATAAAGCATTTGTGTAGTGATCAGAATGTAATATGGCAACTAAATTAAAGCAGCATAGGTCAGCATTTAATATGTATATGTATACCATATGTGTCGACAGAACAATAAGTTAATTAATATAAGAAATTAATTAATTAAAAACAACATGAATGTTTTAGTGATTACTGCATGTAATATAGCAAATAAAAGCTGAAGCACTCAGCAATCAACAGAGACATACAAGTAGACAGAAAAACACATTAATTAATTAATAGAACAATATTAAATAATAGAAGAAAATAACATTTTGTAGTGATCATTGTAATATAGCAAATTAAAACTACGTGGTTCGGCATTCAATGTATGTATGCCATTTGTATAGACAGAACAATACATTAATTAATTAATATAACAATATTAATTAATTACTAAAAAGATGGGTTATTTTACAACGATCATAGTGTGTAATATAGCAATCGAAAGCTGAGGATTTCCTCAATTAGTATGTGTTCTTTTTTGTAAACAATACAACTATTGATTATAAAAATAATCAGTTAATGAATTGACCAAGGTGAACTATACAGGTAATGTGTACTGAGCACACCGATTATCAATCAAATGAAAGCTAAATAGCCCAGTATTCAAAACTGCATTACCGTTTTGTAGATGGAACAATAAGGTAATACAACAATATTAAATAGTTAATAGGACAAGACAAATTATTTTGAAGTGATTCTTGTGTTTTATTAAAACATAATTATTACATGAAAAAATTCATTCATTGATATTCATTGATATATTATGCCATTGTTGTAAGCTGTACAATAACATTAAGTTAAATTAATAGAATCATACTCTTGCAAGAGTACTGAGTAATATGTATTATGATTTAAAGATGATAAATTATAGTACAGGTCTACAATACCTGTATAAATGTATAATTGATTCTGCTAAAACAGAACATGTCAGAACACATTTATTGTATTATTTCATAATGTTACAAGAAACTGCTAGCAATACAATTGAGGATGTCATAATTATATTGATTGATTGATTGATTCAATATGACATGTAACCGTAAATGTACATACATACAATATAAATACAAGGTACATTAAATATAAAGGATGACACAAGAAAGTGCAAGCACTTGTTTCCATTGTGGTCGTTGGACAGACACAGATAAATACATGACATATATTAATAAAATATGACAAAATAATAGACTAAAACAACAAAAATAAATAAAAATAATTATTAAATAAAAAAATAAAAACAAAATACATGTACCTCAAAAATACGATTCAATTAAAAGTAAACAAATGAGCTGGCTTCCTGATCATTAAGATAATTGAACAAAAACTGTTTCACTAAATATTTAAATTGGTTCTTGTTCTAAGCACCTTGTACGTTATATGGAAATTCATTCCATGCCGGTATACCTGTGTAGAAAAAGAAGTTTGACCGAAAGATTTAACATACGGTGCATGAAGAGAAAAAGTACTAGATCTTGTATTTTAAATTAGCTTTAACTTGTAACAAATGTAATGTAACAAAAGTATGTGGAATGTTGGTCTCACATACAATTTTTTGGGGAAATGTGTACCCTAAATAAAAAACCAGTGATATGGTGCTGCCCTCTGGCTGATCGCTTTGCGAAACTCTGAATTTAAGCTCGGCCTATGAAATTGTTCACTAGATCAGTGGTTGGCAGCAGGTCAGGTGGTCACTATTTTCAACCAACTTTGGCTCATGTTACATGCAATGTTTACGAAGTAGAAGCAATTATTCGAATACACAATACCGCTCGGCTGCTCCTGTGCTAATGGGTGAACGGGTCATTATAATATTATATTCGGATTCTCAGAAGTCGTTTTATCGGTCTTCAAATTGGGGCGGGTATTGGCGGTGTTCTCACGGGTAACGCAGTCGCGACTGGTGAAGTTAGTTACTAGTTTGACTCAGCTAACTTCCGCACTTTGCATAGGGGATCTGCCAGGGCTAGTTTTGCATGGCAAACAGCCCTGGCATGCGAGGATGTAGGGGTCCCATACTGATGAGGCATACTCCACCGATGGTCTTACTAATGTGTTGCAGGCAGTGGCTTTCAGCTGTGGGTTGTTGCAGAAATCCATCAAATACTAGGGACGATCATGGAATATCCGTTCCACAAGGTCAATTCTTGTTACTTTTCAGGACTTGCAATGATGACTTGTCTTACGAGTCTTCCACTGTTCCTGCCCGGCTGAAGCACGCAGTCATCACGCCTCTTCTTAAACGTTCCGTCTTCCCGCCGCCGACTACGCGAGCTACCGACCTATCTCGAACCTTCCGTATGCATCCAAGTTACTTGAACGCCACGTCTCTGCCCAACTGCGTTTGCATATTCAACACAACGGCATCGGAGATCCTTTTCAGAGCGCCTACCGCCAGTCACACAGCGTTGAGACAGCGATTTTGTGTATCCAAGACGACGTGTTAAGATCACTGGATGCTCGTAAGCATGTAGTACTTGTTCTACTTGACCTCAGCGCTGCTTTCGACACGATCGACCATGATATTCTTGTTGCTGAACTAGACCGAATCGGCGTGCGAGGCAACGCACTTCGCTGGCTCGCCTCTTACCTAGCCGACCGAACACAATGCGTCAACGTTGACGGTCATCTTTCATGCGACAGCCGACTACGACATGGAGTTCCACAGGGCAGAGTTTGGAGCCCTCTGTTATTTTCTATATACTGTGCTGGTCTTTCCGACGTATTCGCTGGTCTTTCCGACGTATTCGCACGGTGTTCGCTACCATGTTTACGCTTATGACACCCAACTCTGTCGATTTTCCGCGAAACGATTCTGCGTCTGCCGCCAACCGGATATCGCGTTGCGTGACTGACGTGAAAGTATGGCTAACGTCGCGCTACCTGCTTTTGAACGAGGCGAAGACAGAGGCGATACAGTTTGCAGCACCAAACAACCGTGTTCCACAGCCACCGCCTCTTCCCATCGACATCTGCGGTTGCAACGTCAGCACTTCCGCCAACATACGTGACCTTGGAGTACAGCTCGACTCCACGATGTCGATGGCCGCACACATTAGTCGTACCTGTCGGCCTGCCTACGCCCAACTACGTGGCATAGCGCGAATACGACCATCTCTCCCGCTTTCAGCGTGCAAGTCGCTTGTACACGCGCTAGTCACGTCGCGACTCGACTTCGGAAACGCGGCCCTGTATGGCATTACGGGAACCTTGTTGCACCGACTAGAGATGGTCCAGCGATTAGCTGCGCGTGTCGTCCTCGGCTTACGTCGGCGTTACCAACACAGCATGATGGCGGCACTACGAGAGCTGCATTGGCTACCTGTGGCGCAGCGAATTCAGTTTAAACTGCTGACCTTGATGCACGGCGCTGTGTATGCAAACACTCCACAGTACCTTGCCGACCGTATATGTGCATATGTTCCCTGTCGTAGTCTTCGCTTGGCCGACCAGTTTATCATGGTTGTTCCTAGAGTTAACCTGGAACGGTACGGCCGACGCGCATTTTCATGTACAGGTCCCACTCTCTGGAACTCTCTTCCACTAGAGCTAAGAAGCCAACGTGACTCTGGACGTTTTAAGAGAGACCTGAAAACATTTATCTTTAATCAGGCTTTTTCGTAATTTATTGTATTTTTAAATACATACATATACATCTTAATGTTGTACATGGCCTACATAATAATCGAAATGTGTAGTTGTGTTAGCATATGTAACCCATGTATTGTAATATTATAACGACAACGTGTATTCTTACGTCGTGTTTTAGTTTGTAAACACCCCTGAATCTGCTTTGTAGAGATATGTGGTGTATAAATAAATTTGATTTGATTTGATGATTATCTGTATTTTTTATTATGTTGAATGATCGTTGTAATAATCTTGCCGGAATATAATATAATGTTAAAAGAAAAGTTTTTGGTCAGAGGCAAGGGTAGAGGGTCAGCATCATTAAAAGTATTTTTCTTTTGTTCTTGAAAAAAAATGCATATGGTCGCGCGGAAATACTAGGGACGGTTGGGTTACCGGTATTATTTTATTTGGCCTAAGTATGTGGAATATCAGACTCACATGCTGGCTTGTCAGTGAAATTAATTAAATCATTGTTGCTTCTATCTATCCCGGAAATATCTTTAATTTGTTTTACTGTTTTGCTCATTTGTATTGTTGTTTTTTTATTCATGAGAAAACAGCTTTAGGATATGACATAGAGAGTGGGACACATCAAAGATGTCATCAGTCTGTCATCCTTCTGACTGCCCAGATCTGGCTGTAAGTATTTTTGATTTTATCTCAAAGGCCACAAGCGCCCAGACAATACATATACACACCTGTATATATATATATATATAAGTATTATACCTATATATCACTAAGCCTCCAACAAACCATGCCACATTATACACTGTAAATATTTACCATGGATACCAATGTGCAAAAGAGAAATTGAGTTGCTTGTGACCTGAGACAAGATTAAATTTATTCGCAATACATGTATGTTGCAATGGTTTTTCAGCTTATTGGTGAAAACTACATTTTAGTATTCATTAATTCCATTGCAATGCTTAGTTTTTAATGACATTGTTGCAGATTAAGTTGTATCTTTTGTAATTTTTGTCAAAATGTGCTAGTTATTATAAGTTGTTATAATATTTATTTTATGATTAAAATATAAATTGCATAAGTTTGTGCTTTGTAGGTAACCGTCTATTTTGCCTAGGTCTGCTGGAGGCTATATTCAAATTTATTATTGAAATATATGTGTATTGTATAAGTTTGTAGGTAACCATCTATTTTGTTTTGGTCTGCCGGAGGCAATGCTCAAATTTATGATTGAAATATATGTGTATTGCATAAGTCTGCTGGAGGCTATGCTCAAATTTATGATTGAAATATATGGGCAAGAACACAGTATTGGTACACACTTGTGTTGCCTTAATTATAAGTGAAATAAATATTGTACAATAAAAGAAAATGTTATCTTTGACTTATTATATATTTACAATACATCCCATAGAGATAACATCCAGGAAAAGATATGCCATTGCTCGACCCATTTTTATGTATGAACGATGTCCACCCGAAATCGACTTTTGATTAGTAGATGACTTTTTTGTATACATTACTGTTTGTACACTTGTACGTGTGTGTATGTGTGTGTATGATCAACAAATCGTGTACTGGTGAAGTAAATTAGATGTGTTGTTTATTCTTATTTTATAAATAAAATGTTTTGGATTCAGTGTCATAGACGATATTCATGACATGAAACTTAATTTAAAAACATTTCATTGCAGCCTGTACACGAAGATCTTCCGCAACGAGCATGGGCCATCAAGAAGTACAACAGTGAGCAACTTGAGGAATGCTGCAAGATGGCACATCTCATCATTGCCATCTGCACGCCTCTGAGTCTGATGCGACGCATCCACTGCAAGCATCCGTGAAGTGGTGATCTTGTCTTTATTGATGCTTCTGCCTGCATGGATCGGTTCAACTGTCAAGTGTTTGCCATCATGACACACAGCGCTGCTGGAGGCATTCCACTGGGACTTCTCATCACAACGTCATCATCCCGTTCGACAGTCACGGCAGCTGTGCGCCTTTATACCGAACTCTTGTCTCCAAATGCATTTTTTTAGAAGAGGTGTGCGAGGCCCACAAGTAGTCATGACAGACAACTGAGACAATGAAAGACAAAGTCTGGCCTCCGTCTTTCCAGAATCGACGCTGCTCTTGTGCACATTCCATCTTCTGCAAGCATTTTGGCGATTCTTGTGGAATTTACGACAATTGATCATGAAGGCGGACTGTCCTTATCTGCTGGGTCTGGTGAAGGCAGTGGTGTATGCTGAATCCGATGAACACATAACTGACCTGTACGCCACGATTCGATGTGATGCAACATATGCTCGCTACCCATCATTCTTGATGTATGTTGCCACCATGTACGACCGACAACAGATGTGGGCAGTTTGCTGTCCTATCGTACCCAACTTCCTGTTCGTGGGAAAAACATGAACAACTATGTGGAAGCTTTCATACGTGTCTTGAAAGACCAGGTCTTCGAACATGCCCCAGCATACAATCCCATTCAGTTGCTCGATTTCATGATGTCTCGCGTGATAGCAAGTGCCGCCTGACTGATCTGGCAATTGGCAGGATCGATGTAATTGTATCGAAAAGGTACTTACTAGGAGAAAACATAATTGCTATCGAGGATGTTACCTGCCTTGATGATGAAATGATGTTCGAGGTAAAGAGCCAAACAGATCGCAGTACGATATGCACGGTTGACATGTATGTAGCGATGTGCACATGTCACATTGAACATCTGCTTCAACAGCGATATCTCCTGCTGCAACAGCGACATCTCCTGCTTCAACAGCAACATCTGCTTTCACTTATTATGAAGCAATGACCGTTGATGCAGAATCTGTGATGACACGCAGAGTTGCTGACATGAAGCGGCTTCACGATAGCCTCATTGCACAACTTCGCAAAGACCCTACAACTATTGGACCTGCCATTGACCAATTTGTTATCAACTTTGACCATTTGAAGACGTCTACTTCTACAGTGTCTGTCCTGTCAACATTTCATAAATACATTGCACGGAGCAAGCCCAGCACTTTCGGTGTTGTGAAAGAACAGACGACACGGGACACAGATTGGCGTGCAACCCACAGCCATTGCACGGCAAACCACAGTTCTTGGTGGTAGACAGTGTTTACATACAGGTCGGAAGGTATTAGTTCGGCAGCCAAAATTCTCTGATATAGTTTTTTCTCTGCGGATTATTTATCATTGGGGTATATATAGAGATATCTAGTGTGGTGTGGACCTGTTACCCTTCAGCAATTTGAATTATTTTTACACTTCCATAATCTAAAAATGTAAAGTGGCATCCATTTTTAAATCCAAGATGGCCACCATAGAATTGCAAGTGTATTTATAATCATATAAAGAAAATAATATAGAGGCGAAAAGACAAAATTGTTTATGCTATGCTTTGAGAGATAATGTTCTATGGAACTACTCATCAATGGCAGAATTATTCAGACATCAATATGGCTGCCATAATGACCATATAAACCAAATGACACATATCCACTGAGTGTTAATTACAATGCAACTCATCCAGGTCTATACGACTGCAACAGGGTGTTTACTTCCAGTACAGACTTATATAACTTGTTCTTGCAGGGCGATCCCACTTCCGACACAAGTTGTCACGATACAAGATGTTTCAGTATTTAATGCTTTATTCCGCAAACAAGACCTTGTCCACAGTCGGACGTGCGTTTATACCGAATCCTTAAAGTAGCTTCTGCAGGGATCCACGGCAGACCCGTTATCCAATGGAAGATGTTGTAATGTTGATAACCGAAATTGATCTATTTTTTAAACGGCAGCGATAACAAAAACTTGACTGGTCCCAACCACGTGTTGCTTTGCTCTCCCAACAATTTCCCGCGAAACCCCCAATTCAAATAATTGACCCCTCAGCCATCTAGTATCACTTCTCCTAGATTGCAACATAATTATTCCAATAAATTTAAAGAACTCAACTGAACACCGAGCCTATTATAATGTGGGCATAGAATGCAATACCCAACTTTACACACACACAAACAAGGATACTTGAAGAACTATATATATATTATATATACTATGAAAGGAAGGATTACATTATTTTAGCGGTGTAAGTCGGTGGAGCCACAAACTGCTGTGACATCTATCGGCTGACTTGAACACAGTAGTCACTGCCAGCATACACCAGGTGGTGTTACTAAAGTAATTATACAAATGATTAAGTAATAAACTAGATATGGCTATCTACATTGACCAGTCCATCTGGATGCTGATGTGTGGCTGAATTTGTTTGTCCTTGGCATCAGCTTTGAGTCTGGCTTCCATCTCCTACTTGTGGTAGGTGCGGGTCTTCAGGGTTTCAGGCATCAAGTACATTATCAGTTCTTCTTCAGTTCAGCATATCTCTGCGAGACGTAGCTGCCCAGATGATCCCACGGTACGCTGCTCTGTTCAGTAACCTACCGCAGTCAGCTACCGTTCGTCTCCCTGCTCTCACGATGTCGTCTTCCAACTAGTCGCTGATGTCCTGCTCCTATCTTCTCCTTGGTTTTCCCCTTCCTCTCTTTCCCTCCATTTTGCCTTCTAGGATTGTTTTCTCTAAGGAATCATGTCTTTTGATGTTACCAAAATAACTCGGTTTTAGTCCTTTTATCCAATTCACTTGTTGCCAGTTCTACTGTGTATATTTTTTAAAGGATTTCTGTGTGTGTTGTTTTTGTTATCCATGGCATTCTTAGGACTTTTCTGTAACATTTCATCTCAAACGCTTGTATTCTTCTCATGTCTTCTTTGTTCAGTGTCCATGTTTTGCTCCCGTATAGGTGTTGGAAAAACGATTTTTTTTTAATTATCTATTACATGAACATATTATGGTATGAACACATTACTTGACACGCTTCTACTGTCTTCAGAATACCTAAAAGGTAGAAAGTATTGACCACATATTGAACAAAAAATATCCGGTTCTGGTTCCTTTTCCCCACCATCTTAGCAATTTATTTATCTATCAGAAAACATGATACATGTAGTGTGTAAATTCATGAAAGAATAAATTGACAATTGGTTTCATGTCTGTCGTAAGAAAGAAAATTGAAGGCAATTTATCCATTTTCTATGGTTTTGTACACTATAATTTTGTTGTGATCCAATAAACATTGGCATGTGCAGTGGCCATCTTGGAATTCAAAATGACCGCCATTTGACATTAAAAAATTATGGAAGTGTAAAACAGATTAGGGGTGTAGGGTAGGGAGGGTAAGGAATAGTACCTCACGGTTAATGACAGCCACGTCCCTCACAGGACGGTCAGGATCCTATTTGGTTCCCCCTCCTCTAGCTCACATATGGCTCCTGCATGTGTACAGCAGACAACGGCTTTGGCTGGCCGGCCAAACTATGTGAGTGCCTTTCCGAAGGGTTGTCCCCCCTGTTAGAACACATCTGTCGGCGGAGTAGGCGGATGAATCCCCAGAAGTCAACGGCTACGAAGGCGGGAGATGGAAAGGCCTGGTGTCGGGCCAAGGGCGCATTAGGGATTTAGAATGATAAGCGGCCAGAACCGTCCAGATAGCAATGGCAAACTACTGGAATGTACACTGCCGAAAACCAAGATGAAATCATGATTGCAAAGAGAATCGATATGGGACTCGGTGGTGAGTTCCCCAAGCCAGAAGAGTCCCTAACGGCTATTGGGGAAGAGCCAGAAGCAACCGGGAGTACTACTCAAGCTGATGAAGGCAATTTGCTCGACGGTGCGGAGAAGGGAAAGAAGTTAGGTGGATGGCTAAAAAACAAAACGAGAATAGCAACTTGGAATGTCCGCAGCATGGCGGCTGGAAAAATGGACAATGTTATAGAAGAAGCGAAACAAAACAATATAAGTGTCCTAGGAATAGCAGAACACAGGTGGGCAGGACAAGGTCATTTTACACCAAACGCAGGAGGAAAATTCATATACTCCGGACAAGCAAAGGCAGGACATGGAGGCGTAGCAATATATCTGAGTAAACAAATAGCAAATACAGTACTTGAATACAAACCAGTAAATGACAGAATTCTGAGCATAAGGTTACAAGGAAAAATAAAGAATATCAAAATAATACAAGTCTATGCGCCGACAACAACAGCAAAAGAGGAAGAAATAGAAGCTTTTTATACTAATTTGTAAGGTGAAATAGACGAATCCAAGAAATCGGACATCACCATTGTCATGGGTGATTTTAACGCCAAAGTAGGACAAAGACAAGACGAGATAGAACGAGGAACAATCGGAAAATTTGGATTAGGAGAGAGAAACGAAAGGGGAGAACGACTTGTTGAGTTCGCCATCGCTAATAACCTCACAATCGTAAATACCAATTTCTCAAATCACCCTAGAAGAATCTACACGTGGACATCGCCAGATGGAAAGACTAGAAATCAGATAGACTACATCATGATACAAAAGGGATGGATATCAGCAATAAGAGGTGCAAGAACACTACCAGGAGCAGACTGTGGATCTAATCATGAACTACTGATGGCAGAGATGAAACTTAAGTTGAAAGTGAAAAAAGGAGTGACAACACAGAGATATGATGTAGAAAATCTGACAGACGAATACACAGTATCTGTGAAGAATCGATTTTCAAATTTACTGAAGATAAAGAAACAGAAGAAATTGCAAATGATATCAAGACAATTTTCCGAGAAGAAGCGAAAAAACACCTACGTAAGAGAGAGAGGAAACACGAACCATAGATCATTATAGAGACCTTAAAGAAAATAGCAGAAAGGAAAGAGCTTAAGAAACGCAAAAACGAGGAATCGATCAGATTAAGGTATAATGAGATGAACAAATTAATCAAAAACTCTGCAAATGGGACAAACAAAAGTATATAGAAACCAAGTGTAAGAAAGTAGAGGAATGTATGGCAGAAAACCAAAACCAAGAAATGTTTAAAGAAATAAAGAACATGACAGGTAAATTCCAGCCAAGACTCGGTGTCATCAAAGATAAAAATGGGAAACTCTGACTGATGCAGAAGACATAGCCAAAAGATGGAAAGAATATTGTGAAAATAGGTACGCACGAGATGGAGACAACAACGACCACCTAATATGGGAAACGAAGACCCAGACGAGGACGATTTCGAACCAATAAGAGATGAGGTTAAATGGGCGATTAATAGTCTAAAAGATGGGAAAAGCCCTGGGTGCGACAACATACAGGCAGAAATGATAACAGCAGCGGAAGAAGAAGGAATAGACATATACCATGCACTGTGTAAGAAAATATGGAAGAGTGGAAAATGGCTAGACGACTGGAAGAAATCAATATACATCCCATTACCAAAGAAAGGAGACCTACAGCTATGCTCCAACTACAGAACCATATCACTCATTAGCCATGCAAACAAAATATTGCTGAAAATCATAATGACAAGAATGCAAGATAAAATGTAAATGGAAGTGAGCAGTACACAGGCAGGCTTCAGAAAAAAAACAGGCACAAGGGACGACATATTCAATCTGAGAATGTTGATTCAGAAATTCAGAGAGATAAATAATGATCTAAGAATATGCTTCATCGACTATTCCAAGGCTTTCGACTGTGTGAATCTTCATATGATGTGGAAAACGCTCAGCGACATGAACTTCCACCCAAAGATAATCGCCCTCTTGAAATCACTTTATAGCAACCAACAAGCAGTAGTCAGGCTGGAAAACACAACTACAGAAACTTTTACAGTGGGAAAAGGAGTAAGACAAGAGTGTATTGTATCACCATACCTATTCAATCTCTACACAGAAGACATAATGAGAAATGTAGAATTAGATGACAGAAGTACAAGATACGATGAAGTGAATATTCATGGACATAGAATCAGAGACCTACGATACGCAGACGATACCGCACTCCTGTCCACTACAACAATCGGCCTAACAAACCTAATCACGTCTGTAAAAGAACACAGTGAGAAAAAGGGCTTGTTTCTTAATGTGAAGAAAACAAAGATCATGGACACTGACAAATACATTGACAAAACAGAAATTGCAATAAACGGGGAGCAAGTTGAAGATGTGAACCACTACGAATACCTTGGAGCAAGACTACAAGGAGACGGCAAGACATCCTCAGAGATCAGAAGAAGAATAGCCATAGCAACGCAGAAAATAAATAATCTGAAAAATGTATGGAAAGGACAAAACATACCAACAAAGATAAGAATTTTTTAAAACTTGCGTTTTCCCAACAGCTCTATACGGGAGCGAAACGTGGACTCTAAACAAAGAAGACATGAGAAGAATACAAGCGTTTAAGATGAAATGTTACAGAAAAGTCCTAAGAGTACCATGGATAACAAAAACAACCAATGCAGAGATTCTTAAAAAATTAGACATAAAGAACTGTCAACTAGTGAATTGAATAAAAGGACTAAAACTGAGTTATTTTGATCACATCAAAAGACATAATTCCTTAGAGAAAACAGTCCTAGAAGACAAAGTGGAGGGAAAGAGAGGAAGGGGAAGACCAAGGAGAAGATGGGAGCAGGACATCAGCGACTGGTTGGAAGATGACATCGTGAGAGCAGGGAGACGAACGGCAGCCAGAGCAGCGTATCGTGGGATCATCTGGGCAGCTACGTCTCGCAGAGATAT
>CM034542.1:32854360-32886293 GCA_020002185.1 Paraescarpia echinospica | reverse complement strand
ACAGCTGACTAGTCAATTGCGTCTCCTTGGCGTCGTTGCCGTAACTCAGCAGCACCTCTATGTAGGAGCGGTACGGGTACGTGTTGGTCGAAGGGGTGACGAGCGTTCCGTTCAGGTAGACGTCGACCTGGCTGAAAAGGGAATGGAGCCAGTTATTGACTGGACCGACGGGTTCGGCGACATCGAGGTCGGTTCCGTCGGCGTTGGTTATCTTCGCTTGAACGTGTAGCATGGTGGCGGCGACATCCATGTAATCGTCTCCGGAACCGGGTATAAGGAATTCTATCGGACCACCCGAGTCGAGTGACGACATGGGTTGATGTTCCACCACGAGACTATCGATGATACTGGTCTGAGTCGGAGGCACGGTGAAGAGATCTAGTTCGCTCTTGACTCCCTCACACGATTGTTTATGAACGAACGCCATCGTCGTCGAATATTTCGGGCTCGCGTGTCCTTTGGAGAGAGGGGCGCTGGCGGCGGCGGCGGCGTGTCTTGATCGTCGTCCGTCTTCCGGTTGTACTGACTCGATTCGCAGGGTACGCGCGTCTTATATTCCTCGCCTTACGCGCTTGTACACCAGCAGGGGACATGAGTTGACTCAACATCTCCCTACCGGCGGTCGTAACGCGACGTTTGGCAGACGTTTTGATGTTCTCCCCCGACAGGACGTCGTTGGCTATGCGCGCGCCGGTCGACACCGCTCTCTTTCCAAACGCCACGGCACCTCTCTTGACGAGGGGCATGATGGTACGCATAGACTTCCTAGACCGTGTCCTCGTTGGTAGCGGGCACCTGCAAAATAGGGAAGCGCGCCTCCCGCTTGTCGAGCGTAGTAGTCGTTGTAATTCATCCTCTAGAACAGTGCCGTCCGTCGTCGTCGGAAATGAAGTGTCGTTGTCAGTTTTCCGCGTTCGAATGGCACGTGCCGACCGGTATCGTCCCTTGTATCGATCTCGATCGTGTCGAAGTCTTTGCACAGGACGGGTATGTACTGTATCTTTTGGAAGGTCATCGTCACGGTGTCGCTTTGTCTACCGCTCACCGGAACTATACGCAGCAGCGGAACGTGGCTGTCGCCAACAATTCGAGGTTCGATAACGCTCGTGTAGACGTAGAGCGACTCGAAACCCCGCGTCATGTCCACCACGTAGTCAGCTTCGATCAACGTTTCCTTCCTGTTCATCGTCATATCTCCCGATAGCATCGTGTCATCGAAGCCTAGAATGGTCTTCAACATATCACCGGTCAATATGGCGTTCGACATCATCACCACTGTAATCTTGTGCGTGATGAAACTGTAGTATAGGCGCACGACATTATTCGGTAGCACACGTCCTAGAGCTTTGTTTATCTCTTTGACGAGATTCTGCGGTCCGTGATAATACCCGCCCTCGATCTTGGTTTTCGTCGTACTGACCTCCTGCTCGTCATCGTCATTTCTTAGCCCTATACCGAACCACGTGTCTCTCTCTCTCTCTCACGTTGTACCAACTATGGGGATAGATTACTTCCGACAGACCATACTCCCACTGACCATTCGACAAGGTGACACGTTGCGGTAGCGTCGTGATGTAGTGGGTCAATGTGTTGTCGGGATGCGTGTGCATGGAAGCGTTGCTAGGTAGCGTCAGGTAGAAATCACTGCTAGCGGTCATCTTGTTGTCGCAACGTCGGACTGGGTAGCAGGTAACCCAACGAACTACTCAAAAGGTCCGTCCACAGATTCGGGTTCTCGTGACCGACGGATAGGCTATAGATACTAACCAATATGACACTGTACAAGACGATAACCTGACACACAAAAACGATCTCCTCTTTGGGACACGCGGTGCCGAAGATGTGCCACGGAGTCCTCTGTGGTGGTGGTGCGTCGACTTCTTCTTCTTCTTCTTCTTCGACAACTGTTGTCGTCTCGTCCGTCATGAGTGGATGAATGACATCTCGTTGAACAGGTGACTAGTCTTTATAGTCCAACGAGACCCTTGGCTTCGATCCAGCTGTTGAATTTCGAAGGGTATCCAAACCATTTCACCAACACCTCCCTTCGCCTCCCTACCTTGCGTCTCTGCACTATCGATTCCACGCGGTACACTTTATCGATCGGAACCGTCACCTTCTGCAACTCCGGTTCGTAGAAGGTACCGTCCAGTATCTCTCCGAGATCGTCCGTCAGTCGATAGACGGGCGGATCGGACGGATGCACCTCGCGTATCGTGAATATTTCCTCTGTCCAATTCGCCATGTACCCTTTGTCGAATCGTCTCTTGACCTTGCTGATACGTACGCGATCCGCCACGTGGTACTTGGGCACGCCCTTATCGTGATGACCACCGTACAAGGTCTGCCACACCTCTTCCTGATTAGCATCATCCACCTGCGACGGAGTCATCCAGATGCTGCGGTGGGGTGTGTCGTTGTACGTCCTGACCAGATCCGGAAGGATATCGATGTATCGCCACGTTTCGTTGTGTGTCAGGTATCGCCACATCCGCGTCTTTAGTGTGCGATTGAAGCGTTCCACGACGCTCGCCTTGGTCTCCTCGTTGTAGGTGGCGAAGTGTTGGATACCGTGCTTGTCCAATACATTCCGAACGGTGCGGTTAAAGAATTCCAGACCTCTATCGGTCTGCAACAACAGCGGTCGAACGCCGTCGTCGATGAAGAGTCCGTCCAGTGCCTTCGCCATCACCGTCGCCGACTTGTTCTTCAGAGGAACGCATCGGGCGACTTTCGAGAAGACGTCGATCACCGTGAGTAGGAACGTCATACCGTCGTTTTCTTTTTTCAGACTGGACACGTCGACGAGATCGGCTTGCCACTGTTGATTCCGACCTCCGACGACCACGCGTCGCTTCTTGAAATGAACTCTGACCGGTTTGTGTAGTGTGTAGGCGTTCTGTTCCGATAACCATTGTTCGACGATCTTTCTCGGTACACGCTCTATAGGTCGGAAGTCGACTCGTCGCAAAGAGGCGAGACCCCCGTAACTCCCTACCTTAGCAGGATCGAAGTAGACTTCCTGGAGTTTTTTCCTCTGAGCTGCCATAGCCGTATCAGATAGTTGACAGTGATCCCGGTCACGACGTGAAGCGTGGCGTAAGCGATACCGATAAACAGACGAGTGCCCCACGTCATCATGCGTGATGTCTTCTTCTTCTTACGATCTTCCCGCGGTGGCGTGGGGAATGGTGTAGAAGACGAGTCCATCCGTGGACGACGCGTGAGGGGTGTCCACTGCAGGGTTCGTCGCGCTCTATCGAGCGATCGTGCAGCCGCTACCGCTACCGCGCTCTTCTTTTGCGCCTGCTGAATGTGTCGTTTCCTGTCCTGGTTACCCACAAACTCCATGGGTACGTTCGAGTCACCGAGTTGACGCGCAAACAACTGTCATCCCGTCGGATTGCTGGCGGTCTTGCGCTTGCGTAGGACATCGTTTACGAGATCAACCATGTTACTTCCGCGTACCGCTGCTCCTCTGTACATGAGCTCTCCGCGTGCGTTCCACGTGACGTTTCCTCCTCCTTTGAGACGATCCATCAGTTGCGTGGCTTTGCCTCGAAGGGCTTTTGGAACGCTGTTGACAACTTCCGCTTCTACACATACCGCCCCCGCCGGAGACGAGGGCGGCGGGACAATTGCCGCCGCCGCCGCCGCTGCGTCAACTGGCGATGATGGTGGTGGTGGTGGTGGTGGTGGCGGCGTCTCCACGTTCACCACGCGCAGCGGTTCTCGCGCGTGACGATTGGACAACGTGTTGTAGCGTTGCAACACTTGATTATACATCATGACCTTGTCTCCGTCGGTGATATCCTGTCTGTCGAGTATGACTTTCATCTCGTTATCGAGGTCGTGTACCTTCCGTTCCAGGATATCCGTCGGTGGTGCGCGAAGACTATCCAACAGTCGCGGATCTACCAAGGCCATCTTCCGTGCGTGTTCCGTCCTTCTTGTCGTCTACTTGAGTAGCACCACTTTCAGCAAGGGTAGAATTACCGAACTAGCCAAGGGTGCCAGCAAAGCACCCAGGAAACCACCGGTCTGACCCTCTCCGACCTGGTTATTATTATTATTATTATTACCTCGACGACGACGTCTCCCGACCGGTACGTTTCTTCGTCCCAAGCCCAGTAGCAGAATACGACGTCTCCTGTCCGCTGTCGCACCTCTCTCTGCCAAATCGCGCAGTTTTGTTTTGTATTTATTCAAACGTTGTCTCTGTACAGGAGTGAAGGGAATGTTCTTCTTCAATATGTTGTAGGCGCACTCGGCCAATGCACACAAGAGATCAGCGTCGGCGTTGTTGATGATGGCTCATCTTAATTTCGTGCTCTTGTATCTGTTGAGAGCCTGTATGCACAGGATATGTCTCTTCACGAGCTCCGACATCCTGCAACTGAAGAGACGATGCCCATGCGCAGTCGTCTTATACCTTGGGCTGGTACACGTACTGAACACCGTCGTCCGGAAAGATGGCCGTACGCAGACGCATGTCTTCGGGTGTGTCCTGTTTCAGATCGATCAGGAGATAACCGTATGGTAATGACGTGGCTTTGAACGCTTCCTGTACAAACTTCAGGCGTCCCGGATACATCTGTCGCGCCAAGTGACCTATCTGCGACGCGTCACGAGGATTCTTGAAGACCACCATGTATTGTGCGTTCAGACTGATCGTACGACTCTCCTTGTTTTTCGGAAACAGGTTCTGTACGAGATAGAGGACGGAAGTGTTCTGATGATGACTCTTTTTCGTGAACAAGGTCGTGACCCTTTCATCCGTTTCCGCCATCAGATCGTCTATAACCACGAGGTTTCGCGTCGATGCATCGAAATCGCCCTTCGGCAACCCTTCCTCGAATCGTACCAAATCGTTTTCTATGGACGCGTAGGCGTTCTGCCACTCTCCATAATACCACGTCGTCTTCTGTGGAGGCGGATCTATCATCTTTGCGGCGTGACGTAGAACGCGCGTCACGAAGGTACTCTTACCACACCCCGTCGGACCCGAGACTATACAGGTGAAGGGATGTTTCCATCGCGTATCCATGATTGTATCTTCTAATAGTAGTAGTAGTAGGCGGTCGCGTTCTCTGTGACGTTAGATGATACGACTATACCTCCACCGCACGAAGAGCGAAGGGGAACGTACAAGAAGACGTATAGGACGTACAGGTACACTCCGATCGTTCCTACTATCGATACTCCTACGACCGCTCGCATCCGTGACATGATGGTCTATGACGACCGATTGCGTGACATCTGTCTAAGTAACTTTTTTTTGGTCTACTGTCTGCCTACTAACCACGTGACAACAAAGCGGCGCCTATAACCCCAACTAACGTAGGGGCGCATTTCCTCTTTGTATCAGTAGTAGTGTTTCGGCGTAGACTTACACCACGGCAATCATCATCATCATCACACATCCACCGGTCCCGTTGTGACTCCGTCCTCGTGGACCACGCGCTTGGCGTAGAAGTAGGTCAAAGCCGCGCGTTCCTGCATGTACGTCAACACGGACGACTTATTCACTCGGAAGCCACGGTTGTTTCCGCTTCCGCTCCGTCGATTGGTGAGCACGTCCAGGAACGCCTGCTTGTCGACGGTATTGAGTCGCTTGTTCAGACCCTTGTTGCTGTATTTATCGACCGTACCCGAACAATAGTAGGTCTTGCTGCACAGACCCAGGAAACAGTCGCCAGACCATTCGACCTTGAAGAGTCCAGGTGTTCTCTTGTCGTACGCCTTGCGCGCCTCGCAACACGTCTCGGTACCGCTCCACGGACGTCCAGCCAGTCGACAGAGCACGTACTCGGTCCGATGATCATCGCAACATTCGGACGGAAGCCATTCGGAGCGGTGACGATAGTAGTCTTCGCGTAGTTCCGGGGTCACGAGGTCATCGACGGACTCACCTGCTAGAGCCAAATAGGCGCTGTCCGTATCGGTTTCGCAGTACTCGAAAAGCGGAAGTTCCACGTACCTGACCATGAAGTCATAGTAGAACTCCAACATGCGCAGTTTGGCCCACTGTAACACGAAGAATCCCACGTGTGTGGGCAGGGAGTATGTGACGGTGCGCTTGTGCATCTCTATCTCGTACGCATCGTCGGTCACGACGTCGAGTTGCCGGAAGCGACGATCGTTGATCGCCATCGATGCTCCCTTCTCCGTGCAGTACCTGACTTCGCGGTGCCTATCGACGTTGGTTATAAATTTCCCATAGGAAGAATTCCCCATCAGTTTGTTGGTGTCCGCGATCATGGCCTTGTCAGGGTGGACGTCTCCTTCGCGACGCGCAGTGGACACCGTCTCACCGAATCGTCGGAAGCAGGCGATAGGTGTGTACTCGATGACCTGATAGATGTGGGTCACCTCCAGTCCGTGTTCCAGATACCATCGCAAGAGAGGTGTAGCGAGCAAGATCTTATCTCCACGATAACTTCCGATGAGCATGCGACGCGGGGTTTTCATGATGTCGTGTTCTTCGGCGTATCGACGCATGTACGGTCCGAGGTCATTGCGGGTCATGTGAATGTTCTTGAAGATGGGCTGCATCTCGGCAAAGTGCGCGCGCAATTCCTCCGGTACACGAATGTCGCACTGAATCATTCCGAAAACCGTGCCATTACGTACCCCTGTCAGGATCTCTTGTGACGTCATCTTCCATGGTACGCGGTGGCGGCGGCGGCGAAAGGTGGCGTCCAGAAACAGTTTCACACACGGATCGCGGCGTCTCGTGACCTTCCACTCGCATTCCCACATCTCGACGACCCTGACGAAGTGACGAAGGTAGCTCGTGTTCTTTCGTGTTTCGGCGAGGAGTTGAGTCATGGGTTTCCCGTTGACCTCGTTGACCTCAAGACCGGTGCACGGACACCCGTGATAGAAGCATCCGTGAAGCTGATAGGCCGTCTTTGTTTCACTGCACCAACCGTCCACCAGGAGTTTACCGATGCGCTTCTCTCGACCATTGGACTGGTGACGTATGACGCGTCCCGTACTTTCGGACTCCCACGACAGCCATTCGGCGGCCATCTGTCCGGTGGGCTGTGCTGCTTCCGGTCGGAACTCCTTCTCTTCCCGTCGTCGCGTGTACCATCCCGTCGGCATGTCCTGCGATAGAGACCACAAGTACAATGCATTCGCATCATATCCCACGATGGACTGACACGTCCGAGACGCATCACCGTAATCGTTCCGACGTATCTTCGTGACCCCTTTCTTGTGATGTATGGTGAAGATGAGCGAAGGTCCTCCGACGATGTTATCTCTGATCAGTTGATGGACATCCTTGTTCGTCTCGTTGAAGAGGGTGAAGAAGGTCTTCTCCGGTGCATAGTTGAACAGGTGGGCCAAGGTCAAACCGGGTATACTGATGGCTTGTTTGAACATGTCGAGACCGCGTTGTTGGTAAAAGGCAAACTGTTTGTCGATGGCCTCCAAGAACGGTACGACGTCTCAGTTGTACCAGACGAGAAAATCTCGCAACGTCTTCATGTCGTTGTCTCGCCACGCCTCTTGACATCGGATATAGTCCTTGTCGGAAATGCCTTCGTTCTTCAGTCGACTGAAAAAAGCCTCTTTGCGAGGGAGAGCGGTGTCGTCGAGTTTCTCCAACCTGTCCATGTATTCGTACGGGAAGTGACCTTTCGTATCCTCACAACCGTACGCTTTCAGGTACTTATCATACGAGAATCCCGGGGCGATATAATGAGTCATATGGAGGAATTTCAGGTCATCCGTCGATAGACACATAAACGTGTTGCCGCGTTTGATCACGTGAAAGTCTCCAGGACCCTCCTCCTTCTCCTCCTCCTCTCCCTCCTCTCTTTCTTCCGGTGTGGACAGGAAGTAGGTTACCAGGAACTGTTTGATGACGTTCAGATCGTACCTGCTCGAGTTGAATCCGATGACGGGCAACTGATGAAGCCAACCGTACAATTGACC
This sequence comes from Paraescarpia echinospica, assembly GCA_020002185.1. Taxonomy (NCBI): domain Eukaryota; kingdom Metazoa; phylum Annelida; class Polychaeta; order Sabellida; family Siboglinidae; genus Paraescarpia; species Paraescarpia echinospica. The sequence continues at coordinate 32,878,346 of CM034542.1, read as the reverse complement.
CATGAGTGTCTTGTAGGGATTATTCGGTTGTCGCTTAGACTCGTTGTCCGCTTCCGCTGCCGCCTCGTGCTCGTTCCAGGTCACGATCGCTTCCGCGAGTTCTTGAAGGACGCTCTCGTAATCGTCTATCATGGCTTCGTAGGCAGCACTGCTCATAGACTGAAGGACGGACATCATATCGGACACCAACTTATCGCTATCACCATCGGTAATAAGACATCGCGCTTCTTCGAATCCGGGCACGTTACTCGCCAGTGACACACTCAACGGTACGTGACGAGACACCCAATGAACCTTGTCGCTGTCCGACGGAAGGTGTGACGTATCGAACCAGGACACGAAGTCGAAGGTAGCACGGTAGGGGTAGTAGCGCAAGTACTCGGGAACATGAATGTTTTCGTCGTCCAAACGCTGGAAGACTGTCGGCGTCGGACGGTAGACACCACCAGGATAGATCTTTCGCACGCCCCCCTTACACGTGCGCTCGTGTCTCTCTAGTTGGTACGCGTCTTTCCACAACGAGTCACCACATTTCCTGCAACGATAAGTGTGACAGTACATATTGATATCTTGTATATAGGAAAAGTGTGTCTCGTACACATTAACGTACAAGGTATCGGAATAGTGACACAATGAACGACGTACGAGCTAGGCAGTCGTCTTTCTTCCTTCTACTTCCGTTGGTTCGATGAGGGTGTAGACGCACACGTTGATCTCAAAGGTGGTCTCGATCCGATAGAGGTCGTCCATCGTCACTCCCTCAAAGTCTTTCATAGACACTCCTCCTCCTCCGTCTTCGTACTTCTCGTAGAGTACCTTCACAGTGGGTTCCAGGTAACGTGGGTCACATCCGCGATGTAGAGCCAGACAACGGAAGAAACACAGATTGTCGGTGTACTTCTTGTTGTTGTTGGCTTCTCTTTCCAGTCCGATGACAGCATTGTTCTTCTTGATGTATCTGGAAAGGGTGATGTCCACGCATCCTATAGGATGCTGTACGATGTGGTTGACGAAGAAGGTGACGTTCGTGACCGCCTCGCATACCCATTGACTGTTCGGACGTTGATTGATAGCCCACTGCAACACGTCTGTTTCTCGGATACGTTCCAGAAATGCATCAAAGTCTTCGGCGTTGGTAATCAGACACGGTTCATCGAGGTAACGTCCGCAACAGTTACATGATGAATGATAGTAACGAAATCTATTGGTGATCTTGTTCCTCAAGACAAATCCGTAACTCAAATTAATCTTAAAGGTGTGTTTTTGTTGTTGAAACATGATCTTCAAGGATGATTCTAAATGAGTCGTGTCCGGTGTCGTCAACCTGTAATTGAAAGTGGATTGAACGGGTCCTCTGGTCACGTGGCTTCTGATGGTCGACCAGTGGTCTCAAACGACATCTCGCAGATCACTAGACAGATGATCGGTCAAGGGGAGTTGTGGGGGAGGATGTATGGGATCAACGTTGTCGTCACGTGGTTGCTCTTCGCGTCTCGCACGCTTGCGTGTCTTTCTCCTCCTCGTGACTTCTTCTTCTCGTCTTCTACATACCTTGATATGTTGTAACAAGTTGTCACGTCTCGTGAATTCACGTGCGCAAATCTCGCAGCGGTGGTTTTTCTCCACGGGCACCTTACCACATGATGACGTCTTCATGTGACGTGACAAGGTGTATGGTCTCGCGAACTCTTTTGAACATACTTGACATCGCGGGATGGTTCTTTTGGATTCAGCAGATGGCGCCACTCGCGACGGTGCTTTGGTGTAATAGGCATGATCGTCTTCGACGAGTCGTGGTGACTGAAGAGATGAATGACTTAGACGGACGTGACGTTGCAAATCGTCGTATGTATCGCTGACGATACCGCAGTGATGACAAACGTGCTTCTTCATGACGCCGCATCCATCTACAACTGAAGGAACGAAGGATCCTTGTCTATTTCTATATATCATACGTCATGGTGGGGTGGGGTGGGGGTGGTGTAAACATTGTCTATATAGGAGACACTATGTGATAACGTAGGCTACGTATAAATCGATAACTGTGTGTGTGTGTGTGTGTGTGTGTGCGCGCGCGTCGTATACCGCAAAGTCACTCTTTGAAACGAAAGAACAACGGACAATCAAGAAGGCTATTACATATACCTTTTATTTCTCACTACTAAAGATACACAAGCGTAATGAGTATAATATTCAAATCGAAAACTATTACTATAATATTCAAATCGAAAACTACTACTACTACTATAATATTCAAATAGAAAACTACTACTACTACGTTAAGGTTACTATGACGAGGCGCCACTAACCTCAAACAACGTAGAGGTGCATTTCCTCTTTGTCATAGCAACCTTCTACACAACTAATTTTGAAATTGCAAATCATCATAATTTTGACTACGGATCATAGATACTACAGCGTCCATATGCTCGTCTCGGGTTATGTTACGAGCAATGTCAAGGCAACAGCACTGCACCGCTTCCTTTAGTGTAGTCGATGTCGATGTCGATGTCGACGAATACAACGCGTTAGATAAACGCGCTATATCATACTGTAGAGACGCTATAGCATCAAACGGCTCTCCATACCCTAACGGCATACAGTTCAGAAATGTCGCCCATATCAACAGTTCATGGGGCGAAAGATCGAATATGAATTTATTGCTCTGGAGCTCTTCGTATTCTGACAATGGTGGTGGTGTGTCGTCAACGCAGGTCATGTCTAATGGCAGATCAGGAGATGGTGACGCGACGGGGGTGACGTTATCACACGTCATGTCGAATGTCGGTGACGTCGTGTGAGGACGCTGCTGCTGATGACGCTCGTGTAAAACCTCGAGAAGGCGACGACACAAGGGCACCTCGATACGACTTCGACGAGGCATCTTTTTTTTTCGGTGCCCACGTAATTGACGTATCATCATCATCATCGTCGTCATTCATATACGCACGACGTATTCGACCTAATTCACCGTCATCCTATTAAACACAATAAAAAAGAACCAGGTTATATGATGATGATGAGTGTAAGTGACAGTTTTAGTTCTCGTTAGACACCATTGTTAATTAAGACACAGGTGACATGACGTCAGACGTCAGTGTCATGCCACAAGTGCGCAGGATGGCTTCGACACGTGGTATAGTATCATGTGCCCACGCCGGGAAGTCCGCTTTAAATCTCATATGTCTCACTGTCCACTTCAAAGTGTCATAGATCAACTCACTGCTCACTCTGTACATGTCAACGTCTTGGTCTTCGAAGGTACGGTCCAGTCTGTTGACTACACGACGAATACAGGCGTTGGCTGCAGTTGTGGACAACAGGTACAAGTCCCTCATTTCCGCTGTGAGGTGGTCTTCTTGTTTTTTGAGACTAGCTCTCGCTGGTACATCCTTACCTTCATTCAGCAAGGATATATCTCGCGCACGCAGAGTCTCTTTCACTCGTGGGATGACATAGTCACCCCACTCCGGTGTATGCGATGCATATCCGATTTGGTCCATTGCCTCATTCAGAGCATTCAGGATTCTGCTCTGATCCAGGGTGTACAGTGACTCGCAAAGACCTTCGTATTCACGACACATTGACTTGGATGCTTAGAGCACGCAGGCGTTGGAGATAGTCGCTATAAACACATCTTCGTCAATCATTTCCTCTGAACGTTTTTGAATGGCATTGATCTTCTCTACACTCTCCCGTAAATCACTACTACAGTGAACAACATCATCATCATCGTCGTCGTCATCACTACTCCATTTACACGACCCACAACAAATTACACTTGCCTCATCATCAGCATCGCTGACATCCGAGTAACTCAGATGTCTTTTCAACGTTTGAGATCCCTCGGCTGGTGGTAGTGATTTGGCATGACAGGTATCGTCGTCCATACACTCGGACAGGTGTTCAAACTACAACATATGAAATTACAACCTGGTCATTTCCGGTGACAAAACACCTTGCTGTAGTTACTGTTCAATCACTTCCAGTGCTGTCACGGAATAGTTCACGTAACAGCCTTTTGATGACTTTCTGATGGTCACCCTAGCCTGTTTGCCATGCAGAACGGTCACTACACCATAACGCTCTTCGTCTGTTTTCAGTGACATATAGTCATTGGCCGACAGTCCTATAGCCCGCTGGGCTACGGTGTCAAAAGCTGTGACCCACAATTCAACACCTTTTCGGTCACCCAACAGTACACCCAAGCAGTATTTATAGACAGGTGCGCCCTTCTGTCGACCGTGAACCGGACATACCATGACGGTGTGGTGACCTTTCGTTTCAAGTAAAACTTTGCGGGTACACTGACGACAAGACGCGTAACATACATATTTCGAATTCAGAGCGCATGTTACAATATTCAGAGGTCTATTGAATACATAGCAACCATCACTTACCGTTTCGAGACCTGTCAGATCGATCGTGTTGTCGGGGGTTGCGTTAGAGGCCGCCATCTTTTTGCTGAGACACGAAGAATGCTTGAAGATGATCGAACGGTTGAGAGCGAGAGTTGTTATGTTTTTCTATAATTTTCCCTGGGTTTATATACACAGAAAGTGCCCGCTCAGCAGTCTTGTGACTGTTAGTCAGGGCGTTAAAGAAAAACTGTCAATCAACTATTTTCACGGTGCAAACAAAGAAAAATGTCCAGTCATCGATCTTGTGACTGTGGGGAGGGTGTTAAAACTGTCAATCATCTATTTTACGGAGCAAACAAAGAAAGTGGCCAGTCATCATTCTTGTGACTGTAAGAAGGATGTCAAGTAGACGATAAGACACCTGCAGGATGTAGGCGTCTCTTCTTACGGAGTATTTTCCTGTCTTTAATAAGATGTCCGGGATATTGACTTCTATTTTTACGGACTAGTTTAGTGAAAACAAAGAAAGACAGAACATACATCCTTTAACCGTGAACAGATGGCTCGTTAAAAACAGGAAGTCTAATCCGAGACAGGACGCGCCTCATTAAAACAAACGTAGTAAAAATAGTTACTGTTGTACCAAGGGAACTAATTAGGCGTCTCGTTATGACACACACACACACACAGGAAGTTGACTGGCTGTCTTGAAAGTTCGCGTGTTAACTTTTCAATTCATTTCATAACAACAAGAAGTGCAACAACAACAACAGAAAGATGGCTGCTGAATATGGAGTTATACCCTGGAGTAAATTACGTGAAGAATGGATAGAGAAAGAGAAAAAAATACAAAGGAAGATGTGAGTACCTATTATTTACTTGATGTCGTGTGTTTTTATGACTATGTATTTACTTCATTCAAGTAATCACACAACGTTCTTGGAAGTTCTTCATATTTAACTGCTAGTTCTGCTACATGTATGAAAAGTTTGAAAAGTATATAGTTACCCATAATTATTCATTTATCACATCTAACAGTTGTCTATATCATCTTTTTAGCGCTGCTCGAGAAGCAGCTAAAGAAGCCAATGAGGATTACGTGGAAGAGGAAGAGGAAGATTACGAGGAAGAAGAAGAAGAAGAATCGGACTTGGAATGCACGTAAGTGTTCAAATTATTATTATTATTGCTTTGTTGTCTAGCAACGTGGTGTCTGATTATATATAGTAGAACTATGTCAGAGACGAAATGGATCAATGACAATGTTTTAAATACCTCTCCTGTGTAACATTTAACGTCTCATTCCTATAGCTTTCAAAGTTTTATATTGTTTTTATGTCTCATTCTAGGTTGGTTGGTTAGGACTGTGGTGTACATTATTAATACTTTTATATCTCCTTGGTAAATTCTCTCTCGAGGTAGATAGAGGCGCCGTGTAGTTTTGTTGTTGTTGTTGTTGTTTTTGTTGTTGTTGACTTCAACCTGGCTTGACTATTCATAGACGTCGGCAACTTCCTCTTGCATGTCATAAGACGCCGCCCGCTCTTGCATGTCATAAGACACCGCATGCTTCGTTAAAGACAGGATGTTACATAGTAAAAATAGTTGCAGGACGGGAAGTATGAGACACACGACATTTCTTTAACAAAGGATGTTGCATAGTTGGCTGTTTTCAAGATTTCGTTTATGTGTACAGTTTTAATTCCTATTCATAGACGAGCTAGTTCTGACCTAGTTCTGGTCTGACTGACTGACTTCCCTTCATCCGTCCACGCGCTCAAAATAACTTGTGGTTGCCTAGCAACGCTGTGTCTGGTTATAACACTGTATATGTGTAAGATTTAGACTCATTGCTATAGTTTTAAAAGTTTTAAAATTTTTAAAAGTTTTAATATTTACCTTACAGAGAGGAAGAGCTCCTCGAAGAACACAAATTCCTGTTCTACCCCACTCTTGAAGAACTGAAGAAACGCCCACTCGTACAACCAGCATCAGCGTGGTATGATGTAACACCACCTGCGTCACCAACTATTGACAATGGGGATCATCCCAATTGGGATTTTAAACATTATGATGGAGATGTTGACGACGGATATTTCTGCATGGATGATGAGTAAACAAAGAGAATATATGTATCAATAACACTAAATAAAACAGTCTTCTACTTTGATGATATGTTGTTGGTTATTATTATTATTATTATTATTATTATTCTCTCATAGTTCTCACCTTGATGAGACGGTTAGGTTCACTTCTCTCCGCTAGGATGACTTGATTAGGTCCACTTCTCTCCACTAGGGGCGCTTAGGTCAGCAAATGATGAGAGGAAAACGGAAGTACATCATGAAAAATGTCCTTAGGTCAGCTAAAATCGACATGGGCACATACACCTGCTGAGTTACGTATTGAGATCCATTTAGGTACTACTTATGTCCCGTGACGTGTGCGTGGAGAAGAAACTGTTTTACGACAGACATTTTTTATGTCTGTGGGAAGCAAACATTTGATAATTTATGTATGTATATATATAGACATATATGTAAATATATATACATATAAACATACATAACGCCCGGATAAATAAATGGCCACCGTTGGCTGTGATACGGGCAATGCGTCGCATATTTTGCACCAGCCGCCGGGTAGTGTGCTCGGGGATTCCGTCTCACTCGCGTAGCAGAGCCTGGATGAGTGATGATTGGTATTTGGGCCTTTCCACAAACGCGCCTCTCAACGATTCCCATACTTGTTGTATGACGCTCAGATCAGCCCCCTCCTGCAGGAAAGCAGCAGTGGTTCGGGCTGCATGGAGACGAGCGTTGTCCCGCTGGAATGTCGCGGCGTCGGAATGAACTTGAAGGGAGGGTATCTTCTTCTTTTACTTCCATTATACGACCAACATCATTTTGTTGACGATTCTGTTGTAGACTTTTATAAAGAGACCTAAACAAACCGTAGAATTAAAATGGTTTCTTTTGGCGTTGATTATACAACTATTATGGTACGAATATCGTACTTTCTCCTGTGAAAGGGTTGCACATGTCTTCCATTAGACCCCTGGCTATGTTTATTTCAACCAGCTATTTGGCTTTTTGAGCAAATGTCTGTTTTGACAACTGTCTAGCCTGTTAAAAATTATGAGTTTGCTGCTTGACTTTGCTTTTGGATTCAATCTTTTCCTCAAACGCAGAAATAATACGTTCGAGTTCTGACCTTGCTTGTATCCAGCGTCGCTTGAAATCTGCGTATTTTTGGTCAGGCCAACGACATCGCAGCTGTGAAAGGAGACTATATAAGTTTGATAGCTTCAGCTTCATAGATAACTAGTCCTTCCATTAGTTTCTCTCTGAATGTCTCTCGAGATACCAAACTTCAGATAATAAGATTGTTCTTCGTAGTATCTAAATAGTATTCCCTTCATTCAAGACTAACCTGATGCCTCATCGATCTTTACCTCACTCATGTTACCAGTGTGGGAGATGAACCTTTATATGTGCAGAGAAACAAGCACGGCTATCCTTGCACGCAGCACTTACAAGGAGCCCTACATTGGCAAATGACAAGCTCTGGCAAGTCCCGAACAATGGTGGGAGATGTGGTGTAGACTGGAGTTGGCACAGAGTTTGGGGACTCCATCGCCATTCTGTTGGAGAAACTGGATATGGAGCTTTGATGAGCGTATTACCCCACGTGTCCACTGTGATAGACTACTTTGAGGAGGTGCTGATGCAGTGCGTCGCTGCTTGGAGGCATGTGGTCGAAGTCTCTTCCTTGGTGGAAGAAGAGGGAGAGTCTAGCAGCATTCACGGTTATGATGCCCTCGTCAGAGACATCATAATATAGCTGCATGATGAATCTCTCGAGCATGGGTGTGTGAGTCTTGATCATCTGCAGGCTGGGGTTAGGGCAGGAGAGCAACTTTAGAAGTAAGGTTAGGGACTGCCACACTGACCAGGCCGTCATTTTGCCTTTTTCCCAAAGAACGCTGAGATTGTGTCGCATCCCGTTAACGCATGAAATGCCAGCAGTGTCATTGCCTTGGATGGTTCAATTCCATGTGCCATGACGTGCTCTGGAATATACTTGAAGTTTCGCCGCATTCCAAGGGCAATCCAGAGTTCACCAGTCCTCTGTCAGAGGGCCACCAAAGTGAAGACGCTTAGCGCTACAACATCGATACCACTGGTTTGGACAATCACTTGACGATGACCGGTGACAGCATGTGTGGATGGGGCCAGTGCACCAATATCAGCGCCTGCCAGTGAACTCACACAGTCACTGAGAATGGTGGTGAAGAACTGCTTGTCATGTGGAAGCTTCGTGTGCGTCAAATGTTTGGCCATCTGCACGAAAAACTCCTGCTTGTTCAGGTCCACACGTAAGAAGGCAGCCCAACTGCCAGGAACTTTGGTTGATAGAGTATCCCGCCTCCGCGCTCCGCTGCCTCTTTGCTCCCGAGATCCTGATTTCAGGCTCGTCACAGAGTACACATCCAAGACAATATCAACCCGGTCATTTGTTTCAAACCAGGAGAGGATGGATGGTACAAACACGTATATTAAATAGTCTCCGATGGTCACAGCATTTCCAGGACGAAGCATTTCAACGAGCACAGCACCATCCCGCACAGCAGCAGTCGTCGCGGGTCTGTGCTTGGTTAGATCTGCTGGAACAATGCAGTCCAGGATCTCGCTCTTAGTTCCATGTTGCATGTGTCCTTTCCGAGTCAGCGATGGATGATAGGCAGAGCTCTCATGGGAGAACACAGACGTGTTGATGTTGCGACCAGAATGTGCTGACGGGCTCAGCACACTGTTAGTTTTCCCATTGACGACCATGTTAATGTTTTGTGTGATTATAAGAAAACGTGACCTATAAAGTTTCTTAAACTTCCCACCTACTGTTATTGTCATCTCATTGACATGCTGGTCGAGATTAGTCAAAATCTAATATTTCTAGCTCTCGTAAAATGCCTGTATGTGTGACACCCGTCAATATTTACGAATGGATGCAGGCAATAATCCGGCTAAAGGGTCAACTAGCTAAATTGGTGCCAAATACCCTTCCGCTTAGTAAAATCAGCTTCCAATGCACCATTTTATTGTCAACAGCTTCTACAATCACACCGGGAAATCTGACTACTCAAATGCACTTATGTCAGAGCAGGTGAATTTTTTTTTTAAAAATCATTGCACTTTTTCGTACTCTGTAACCAAGCAGGAAGTTCAACAATGTCCTGACCAATGAGAGCAAAATCTGGGTCACATTGGCTCGTTGGTCCTTGACAATGGCCACCTCTGATTTCCGGCGTGGTTGTGAGAGTGAAGCCTTGAACAGCTTCAGCTTGGTGTGTGGTACTGGACCAGTGAATGCCTCCTCCTGGGAGCTGACTCTCTTCTCGACAAATGCTTTGTATCTCTGTAATCCAATGTCCTTCACCTTCCTCACACTGTCTACCACGTCTAGAGGCATGACGATTGACTGGTCCAGGTCAAGCAGCTCATGGCTGTCCTCCGTGAAGGGGTTTCCCAGCTCCTCAAAGGCATCCTCCAGCGCCAGCACATCATATTAATTTTGTAGTTAGCTTGGAACTTGGGATACTGTTCATGGTGCATCTGTTCATCTGACTCCTTTGTGCCCTCAAATTCCCTCGCCAGGCGAGCCATCTCAGGGCGAACTACTTGCTCACGGCCAACTGTGCGTGGGTCATCCAGGTTCGCGTTGACAGCATGATTCGTGTTCGTGCATCTGATCACGCGGGATCTCGCCTTGTGTTCAGTCCCATGAAGTAACCACGCTGGAACTGCAAATACAGTGCAGGATGGCGTTCTTGCAATGTATAATATTTCCCGGATTTGACCTCAAAATGCATCCCAAACGCAAAATCGATGCCTAAAATTAGTCCAGGAATGGAATCTCAAATTAGCTAGAAAATATGTATCATAATAGTTTCTATGACATACGGTTCATGGTCTATGAGTCTGCTAGGTTTTCCAAGATGGCCGCTGTCAGCCATCTTACATTTTACGATACAACTTGTGTCTTTGGATGAATTAAAGGAACAGACATGCCAAAGGGGATCTTTGCACCATGACTTGAAGTAAAAAGTCACTTAGCATGTCTACTAATGCGTCAACAGAGCATGTTGTAGCAGAAGGTGAGATGGCTTGTATGAATTGATAATGCAAACTGGAAAACAGTGTGGATTATTTGAGGTGCAGATGGTTTTGTGAGAAGGTGGGAGTCAAGAGTTCGCACATTCACCCAAAGACCTTACTTCCGACATTTTCAGCAGCACGTTATCATAACATGCGAGTGTACCAGCAAGTGTAGGAGTGGATGTGTAAGCTACCTGAGACTAGTAGGTTGTGGATGGAAGACGAGCAACGGTTATCTTCTTCCCGTCATGACAGACCTGTATGTCTCCAGCACCTGATGCCTCGTTGCATAATTATATTATAATTCGGCGTCACTGCTCCACATATTGCACTTTGGAAAGGTGTAAATGTCGCAAGAAAAACCTTGAGTGTTCCCTGCACGTAGTCAATGCCGCAGCACATGGTGCTCAAAGTAAATGTAGAGTTACGGCAGTGATGACATGGGGAGATGGACGATAAGTAGTCATACGTTTGTCGAAAGAGAGAAAAGGCACAAACTAATCTTAGTAATATACTAGGGGATTTTATGTCTTATATATTTTTTTATTTTAAGGTTTAATGATTTCATGACGTTCAGACGCTGGTTCAAGTTTCAGAAAAGACATTTAGTCGGAATCGTTGTGTATGTACTATTAATGAGTACGTAATACACCGATTTGACATCAATAAAGTGTTTGTGTGGAACGCACTCGATTTAGAAACTAGTGCTGCCGTATCGTACCTTGGGCAAGCTCGTTCAATCTACGCTGCTTCAGTTCAACTCAGCTATCTGACTGAATACATGGCTATAGACAATGGTGGATAGTTGTGTACGAATAGTCTTCGAGCATTAACTGCAGCGTGGCTGAATGCTTCTCAGAGAAATATCGGTGGTATTCAATTGAACAGATCTGCCAGGAAGTAAAGGATAAAGCGTTTTGAGCAGTCCAAAGGACTGGACTGCGGAACATACTGTTTGGGCTCTAGTGATTCATGTATACACGCGTTGGCCTTACGGAAGTGTTCATTATAATTATTATCCGTTATGCTAAAATGCATTTGCGTTATGTTACGCACACAGTCAATGCATATGACAGTATCATACTTATATGGTAATACAGATTATAATCTTGTCATATGGGAGAGAATATGGCAATTGTTCATCATTTAAGCGTATTAGCTAGATTCGTGTATTTTTATGTTGACCTTATATCAAGGTGTCATTATAAACATTATACCCAATGTTTCCCTATTAAATGTACTTGCGCTATGTTAGATGTACGATAGGTGCTCATGAGAGTAACATACTTATAATTATGCTGAGCATAAACGAGATGAATTGGACAGGTAATTGCAGCTAGATGTGCTTGTCTTTATACCAATAAGCAATTTAATTGAAAAACTAAGGCAATTTTAATATATTTTAATGTCTATGTATGTTGTTTGTTTTGTTCTCTGAATATAATATGTGCATATTTATGACAACGCATTTTGATTATTTGAGGTTTACAGAAACATTATCATGCTCACTCTTTGTTCAGAAAGTAAAATTGTTACGAAATCGCACAGGAAAAAGCTACAGAGGGGCCCCCAACATTTGCGTAATTTTTACAGTGTTCCCCAATTTTTACAGGCGTAAACTTTTGATATGTTATCTAGGATATGCATCCTCGCAAGCCACGGCTGTTTGCCATGCAAAACTAGCCCTGGCAGATCTCCTACGCGAAGTGCGGAAGTTAGCCAAGTGTCAAACTAGTAATTGACTTCGCCAGTCGCGATTGCGTCACCCGTGAGAACATCGCAAATACCCGCCCCAATTTGAAGACGAATAAACGATTTCTGGGAATCCCAATAATATAATGACCCGTTCGCCACTTATTAGCACGAGTAGCTGAACGGTATTGCGTATTCGAATAATTGCTTCTACTTCTACACGAGCCCGGTTGGTTGAAATTAGTTTTATTATGACCACCTGACCTGCCACCAACCTCTGATCTAGTGAGCGATTTGATAGGCTGAGCTTAAATTCAGAGTTTCGAAAGCGATCAGCCATGGCACGGGGTACTGCGGGATGGCACAGACGTAATCAGCAGCAGCGACCCCTGGCGCGCGAGGATGAGGATATGTGTCTGCTATCAAAACTGCAAAAATTGCTCGTGTTGCAATTTGTTACAATATGACCCTATTTTGGCCATAAAAGTCCTGGATTATTTATGGGGAATCCCCCAGTACCTCAGTACTACCCCCCTTTCCCCATTAAGAAAACTCTGGAAGACACACATGGCGCCGTCTGTTGAGACTATCACGTATTAATGAACAATGGCTGCCGACCAGTTAGTCTCGCTTAAGCGATTCTCGCGTGGCTGCGTAACTTCGCCAGGAAGATAGTCTGGCTCAGAGTCGCGTTTTGACTGCCCACTTGTTGACAGCCATGAGAGCAGCCACCTAGTGAATATTGTATGTGATTAAAAGGCAGTAAATTACCAAAAAAATTAATGTCGGTTTATTTTGTGTGTGACATGTTTCAATATATGTTTAATGTGGAAAAGTTGTTATAGTATAGTATTATCTGATAAAAGTGTATCCTTATTTCATTTGTTATTTCATAGTTGGCCAGAGAGCCAATCATCGTCTCTACTGGAATCTGGGGTAACGCCCCCTACCAGTAACATTGGCAGGAGCTTAATAATCCACGCCGTAACCTCACGGCGTCTGGATAATCGAGGCTACCGACCAGTTTGAATTACCTTGTGAATACCAATATTACATACCAGCACGAAGTGTCTGTCAACATTGAAGCCCCGCCCCTCCAAGAACGAAGTCAGCACGTCGTGTGCATGCTTCTCTTGGTAGAATATTTCGGGATGTGACCAGATGTCGTGACTCAACTCCGCCAGCGCCTGTAAATCGTCGTCGATGGCGCTACATGCGGCTTGTTTCATCGCATCCATGTCGATTAAACTCCGAGTGAAACTGTACCGTTTAACGGGAATGCTACTGGGTAAAGCTGCGTTCCAGTGGCAATGGGCTTATCATAAACCCGACTTGGCGAACTGAAAAATTCACGGGCTCCTCGAGTTTACATTTGTACATGTATCCAACTGGGTCAAGTAGGGGATACGAAGTCGAATTCAAGGTGTACTCGGGGTGATTGGAACGCAGCATTATCACGGTGCAACGAATGGCGGACCGCGTGACTGTGTAACAGTTACTTGCAATTGATATCTGGCTGTCGCGTACTGAAAGGCTTTATGTAGTCGGACGGCCTGTAGGCTGCTTGTGGCGCTGCATGAATAATATATAGTCATAGAACAGTTGACCCAAGCGTCCCAGCTTACGATTCAATACTGCGGCGGGGGTCTGCGCCTACACTGACGATTTTTGATCCAGAATAAATGACCCCCTCGTAGCAGCTAAGTCCGACCCCATCCACCTGTACATATCAGGTTTCTCTCCCTGTATGGAAGAGGTCTCCCTCACCCGTATGTATCAGGTCTCACCCCCCTGTTCAGTTGATATCTCCCCTCATGCGTATCATGTCTCACCCCTCCCCCTGTTCTGTTGAGGTCTCCCTTGTGCGTATCAGGTCTCACCCTGCACCTGTACGTATCAGGTCTCACCCTCCCCCTGTACGTATCGCGTCTCGTCCCTCCACGTGTAGGCTACATATATCAGGCCTCACCCGCTGTGCATATTAGGTCTCACTCCCGTACGGTTGTTTCACCCATCGCTGTGTACGTATCAGGTCTCACCCCTCCCCCTGTACGTATCAGGTTTCACCCCCTCCCTCTGTACGTGTCAGGTCTCCCCTGTACGTATCAGGTCTCACCCACCCCCTGTACGTATCGCGTCTCATCCCTACTCGTGTAGGCTATATATATCAGGCCTCACCCGCTGTGCATATCAGGTCTCACTCCCGTACGGTTGTTTCACCCATCGCCGTGTATGTATCAGGTCTCACCCCTCCCCCTGTACGTATCAGGTTTCACCCCCTCCCCCTGTATGTGTCAGGTCTCCCCATGTACGTATCAGGTCTCACCCACCCCCTGTACATATCGCGTCTCATCCCTCCACGAGTAGGCCAGGCTTTCTGTTTTCCCTAACAGTATATGCACTGGTCCGCCCACCTTGCATATAGCTCCGCCCACTTTGTTAATCGTCTCGCAAGAATATTATTGAATTGAATTTTGAACTGAATTTTATTCAACATAACATGCATACATATATTATTGTTTTAATATACAAACATACAACATAATGAGATTCATATGACAGCGGCAATTAAGCAGAAATTCCCTATAATACATACTAACAAAATAATAACATATAATATGTTGAAATGTTGAAAGTAAATGCAAGAAGTATAATACTTATAATTAGCATTTCCCATTTCATAATACATGTACTTAAAAGATAATTTTATATATGAAATATAATTTAATATTGCTTATTTTAACATAGGAACCTATACATGCTAATAAGCATGTTTTACTAAATATAGACACTGCAGACTTGATGACATCAGTCATCGGACAGGAACAAGTATCTTTGATTTAGATAAATTTGACACATGAAAATGATTTATAACAAGAGTAAAAAAAATTAAGAATTCGAAGAGTATATCATGTATTTACTGACCAATAGGATAAGTATGGTTGATCTAAGAATACTTGATACAAGATAAAGATTTGAACATGATTATAGCAATAAAATAAAATGTACTATATATTGTATTTATTGACCAGTAGTGATCTATATCATTTCTTAAGGGCAATTACATTAGTGCAATTTTTGATATTCGTATTTAAATAATTCCACATATATACACCTTTTACACTGATACACATCACTTTCTGAGTTGTTCTGCAATACTTAGATTCAAAGTTATTTTCTTGACGAACATTGTGAGCATGAGTGGTGTTTACCACTTTAAAACGAGAAAGAAAATTATCTGTTATATTTTGTACATTATGACCATGGATTTTAAATCAATCAGGTCACAAATAGTAAGTGCATTACTTTTAAAGAAAGCTGGCTTTGAGTGAGCTCTATACTCCAACTGACAGCACATTCTGATTGCACATTAATTTTCTGTAGAATATACAACGGCTGAATTCTATTTTTGTAAGTGTTTGTCCATATCTCACAACAATAGTCAATATAAGGTAGTACAAATGAACAATACAAAGTGTACAACGCAGTCTCAATCAGCAACCATTTAACACGACGCATTACTGAGAGATTCTTTGCAATTTTAGTATCTACAGCATTAAGGTAGCAGACCTCCAGTCAAATATGAAGAATTTTTTATATATTTTTTTTCCATATTTTTTCATGTATACCTTGAAAAATATGTTTTCATACATTAAGTATTACATTTTAAGTGAAATAATAATAAAAAAATAGTTTTATTACACATATGGAGTAACCATGTAATTTTAGGTCACATCAGATTTTACCATAGCAACGTGATTTGTCCTTGGATACGATAATTTCTAGTGTATCTATTTTAAATCCTTCGAGCGAAGAAAAAAAACTTCCAGGACAACAAGGAGAATGAAGAAGGAAATACATATGAAAAGGGAGGACACTAGGAGTAATGAACAATGCCTGTGACAGCTTTATTAGATATTCAGTGAGTTTTCACACTTTTTTGCTCAATATCAAAGTTTACCAGCGATTTTCTCAGAATCAGTTTTTTCCTGTTTAACACGTTCTTTCAAACATCATAGCGTCGCCATTTTTTGTCGAATTTGCTTCAAATTTGAAAGAGAAGTACACAAGACTCAGCTATATGGGATGATCAAAGCATTTTGCTGTACTTATTTTAGAATTAGTGTACCATGTGCCAGAATACATAATTTGGAGAAAACAATTTACGATTTTTGTTTTTTCCACATAAATTTTTTCAATATCATTTATTTGTTACACTCTTTCACCATCCCATACAGTACCATGTAGTAAATGCTGTGTGTAAATTTCAGATCATTATGATGTATGCTTCTGAAAATATATTGTTTGAAAAATTTCATATATTTCTGTCGTTGGCAGACATTTTGAGTATTAATTTGCATAATTTATGCAAAAAAAATTGTCTCTTCAATAAATGATGTATTTAATAATATTATAGGTTTTTGAGAGTGACTTATATATTTTAAAATGATATGACTGGAGTTATGCTACATTAACATGTTGAGACCATGTAAGTTTGCAGTGAATATATACACCAAGGAATTTGATACAATTTACTTGTTCAATATTAGTATTGTCTATGGAGATATTATATTCACATGGGGCATTAGTGTGACTTAAAACCATGAAATTTGTTTTAATAAGTTTAGTGAGAGCTTGTTTACTTTAAACCACTTGTGTAGTTTGTTAATTTCAGTTGACACTTTTGTACACATTTCCAACAAATCACTTCCTTCAACAACAAAACTGGTGTCATCAGCAAACAGTATGGACTTTAAGTGTGACGACACATTATATAAATCATTAACATACATAATAAAAAGTGTTGGCCCTAAAATTGACCCTGGTGGTACACCACAAGTAACAATAGCACAACTTGAATTCACACTGTTGAAGCACATATACTGTTTCCTGTTTTCTAAATAACTACTGACCCATTGTTTGGCAACACCCCTAACACCATAATGTTCTAGTTTATTAATAAGAATTGTGTGATCCACTGTGTGGAAAGCTTTCTTTAAATCAATAAAAACACCAGAGTAAGCTTTCCCTTATCCATTGCATTTGTAATTTCCTCCACAAATTCCATTACTGCCATGGAAGTGGACATATTTTTCTAAAACCACTCTGACGGAAATACAATACTTGTTTTGCATTTAGTAAATTCATTATCCAAGAGGTTATTGAATTTTAAATTAAATATGTTTTCCAGAATTTTAGAAAACTGAGGTAGTAAAGGTATAGGCCTGTAGTTGGAGACAATTTGGTCATCCCCACTTTCAATAAGGGAATCACTCGGGCAATTTTTATATCATCAGGAAACACACCTTGTTCTAGTGAGGAGTTACGTATATGCTTTAACGGAGCTAGAATATGAGGAGTTATATTTTTAACACATATTAATGCCATCATAATCTTTAGACGTTTTTTAAATTTACAATTATACACAATATTTAATAATTCTTCATCAGTGACAGGTTTCAAAAATAGTGTTTCTTCTACCCTGTCACCCAGGAAGGACACAAAATTTGCATTACATTTGGGTATATTCTTAGCTAAAGTTGGCCCCATATTAATAAAAAAATTGTTCAAATGTTCTGCAATATTCATATTCCCTGAAATACTTGATCCATTGTTCTTCAATCCAGATGGATATGATGATGTTTTTGAAGATTGTTTATTCAATAATGTATTAATTATTTTCCATGTTTGTTTCATATTTTGCTTATTTTCTTCTGGAAGGTGAGAGTAATACTCCTTCTCGCACTATCTCAAGATAAATAAATAAATAATAAATAAATAAAAGTACTTATATAGCGCCCAATCAATTAAAATTGCCCTCGGGCGCTTTACATACATGCACACGTATATAATAGTATTATACATTTAAAAAAAATGCTAACTAAGAAAAAAATATACCATTACCTTAAATATAATTATTAAAAAAAGAGAGATCATTAAAAAAACGTTGAAACAAATTAAAACATTCTTTAAAAAAAATACTATAAATACATTCATTTATACAAGAAGAATAACCATAAATATGTTAAGAAACTAATAAAATAAAAAATATATATGTATCAATAGAAAGCACATAAAATGTCCTCGTCGGTGAATTATAAAAACGCTTGTTTAAAAAGGTGAGTCTTCAAAAGTGTTTTAAACACTTGTAATGATGTTGCTGTCCTTGAGTGTAGGAGGCAAATTGTTCCATAGAACCGCCGAGCAAACCTCGAAACGGTGATCACCATGAGTAACAGTTTGTGAGGCCGGTACGAACAAAAGGCGAGGCTTCGAGGTAGATCGTAGAGTTCTGTTGATGGGACGGTAGCCAATTAATTCACTTATGTAGTCCGGCGCTAGACAATTCAAGGCACAATACGTAAACACCAGCACTTTGTAGGTCGGTCTCAAATGAGCGGGTAGCCAGTGTAAGTTCTGCAACACAGGCGTGATGTGTTCGTATTTCCTCGTGCGAGTAATTAGGCGAGCGGCACAGTTCTGCACCCTTTGTAGGCGTTGCATCATCGTGTGTAGGAGACCATGAAGAAGTGCATTCCCATAATCTAAACGGTATGTCACTAGTGCGTGAACAAGTGTCTTGCATGATTCTTCCGTCAAATGTGACCGATAGATGTGAGTTTATTTTTATATGTTTTATATCTAACTTGAGCATGATCACTTCTTGTTTTGAGGAAATGTTTATACAGTATGTTCTTTTTTTACATGCATTCTTTAGTCCTGAAGTCATCCGTGGTTTGTGCCACTTTTACTCTTTCGAGAAATAGTTTTAGCAGGAAAATAACCCTCATATATATTTTTGAACAATTCAATAAATGTATTATAGCTTGAATTAACATCATCATTGTTCAAAACTTCATCTCATTTCATAATTTCTAAGGTATTGATAAATGTCTGTAATTGTTCTCCATCAAATGACTTTGTTTGAACAGACTGGTTTACACTTTATAGTTTGGTGAAAGTTAGCAGTATAATCACAAATTTGGAAAACAAGTCGCTTAGATCATTTATAAGTAAGCCACTAATTGTGGACCTGAATAGCTCAGTTGTAAATATGTTGTCAATAAGTGTTGCACTCTGCGTAGTTATCCTCGTAGGCCTTGTTATTAAGGGATGTAGACCATAACTATACAAATGATCAATAGAATTATTAGTAGCAGCATGATTTGCATATTGCAAGAGGTCTACATTAAAATCTCCACTCATGTATACTATTTTATCATTGCAGTTATTAAATACATGATCTATATGTTCATTCAATAACACTAGATCAGTATTTGGTGCACGGTAAATATATGCAACTACTATGTTTTTACCAATACTAGTAGTAATTTCTGTACAAATAACTTCTGCACAATTATCTATACACTTTGATATAGTAGGTAGGGGTTTATACACTTGGTATAGTAGGTAGGGGTTTATGCACTTTGGTATAGTAGGTAGGGGTTTATGCACTTTGGTATAGTAGGTAGGTGTTTATGCACTTTGATATAGTAGGTAGGGGTTTATACACTTTGACATAGTAGGTAGGGGTTTATGCACTTTTATATAGTAGGTAGAGGTTTATACACTTTGATATAGTAGGTAGGGGTTTATGCACTTTTATATAGTAGGTAGAGGTTTATACACTTTGATATAGTAGGTAGGGGTTTATGCACTTTGATATAGTAGGTAGGGCTTTATGCACTTTTATATAGTAGGTAAGGATTGATGCACTTTGACATAAAAGGTTGGGGTTTATGCACTTTGATATAGCAGGTAGGGGTTTACGCACTTTGATATAGCAGGTAGGGGTTTATGCACTTTGATATAGTAGGTAGGGGTTTATGCACTTTGATATAGTAGGTAGGGGTTTATGCACTTTGATATAGTAGGTAGGGGTTTATGCACTTTGATATAGTAGGTAGGGGTTTATGCACTTTGATATAGTAGGTAGGGGTTTATGCACTTTGATATTGTAGGTAGGGGTTTATGCACTTTGATTTGATATAGTAGGTAGGGGTTTATGCACTTTGATATAGTAGGTAGGGGTTTATGCACTTTGTTATAGTAAGTAGGGGTTTATGCACTTTGATTTAGTAGGTAAGGGTTTACGCACTTTGATATAGTAGGTAGGGGTTTATGCACTTTGACATAGTAGGTAGGGGTTTATGCACTTTGATATAGTAGGTAGGGGTTTATGCACTTCGATATAGTAGGTAGGGGTTTATGCACTTTGATATAGTAGGTAGGGGTTTATGCACTTTGATATAGTAGGTAGGGGTTTATGCACTTTGATTTGATATAGTAGGTAGGGGTTTATGCACTTTGTTATAGTAGGTAGGGGTTTATGCACTTTGATTTAGTAGGTAGGTGTTTATGCACTTTGATATAGTAAGTAGGGGTTTATACACTTTGATCTAGTAGATAGGGGTTTATGTACTTTGATATAGTAGGTAGGGGTTTATACACTTTGATATAGTAGGTAGGGGTTTATGCACTTTGATATAGTAGGTAGGGGTTTATGCACTTTGATATAGTAGGTAGGGGTTTATGCACTTTGATATAGTAGGTAGGGGTTTATGCACTTTTATATAGTAAGTAAGGGTTTATGCACTTTGATATAGTAGGTAGGGGTTTATGCACTTTGATATAGTAGGTAGGGGTTTATGCACTTTGGTATAGTAGGTAGGGGTTTATACACTTTGATCTAGTAGATAGGGGTTTATGTACTTTGGTATAGTAGGTAGGGGTTTATGCACTTTGATATAGTAGGTAGGGGTTTATGCACTTTGATATAGTAGTTAGGGGTTTATGCACTTTGATATAGTAGGTAGGGGTTGATGCACTTTGATATAGTAGGTAGGGGTTGATGCACTTTAATATAGTAGGTAGGGGTTTATGCTTTAGGGACTTATTTATATACCGTGCAACTCCACCTCCTATTCGTTGGTTTCTGTTAGTGTTAAAGCAATTATAATTTTCTAGCTGATATTCATCATTTTCATTCGTCCAAGTTTCAGAAATTGCAATGAAATCAAATTTGCAGTCTAACAGTGAAATGCATGCTTTTAATTTGTTAAAATTTGTAGACATGCTTGTGGCATTAAAGTGTATTATTGAGAAATTGGATAATCCTTAATTTTTTTGTATGATTTTGGTATTAAATTCATCCTCTGCGTTTTATATCTACGCATGCGTGAAAACCAGCGTTTTCGTTATTGATAAACTGTAGTAGTGTTAGTGTCGTAAAAGAAATAAGACACTGAAAGAAGTGTATACATTGCTTTAGGAAATGAAAACACTGAAAGAAGTTTACATAATGCTGTAAGAAATACTTCACTCAAAACAACTTTTCTAACAGTTTTTTTGCAGAAAATTGGCGGAATAGGTATTAGAGATTTAGCAAATAGAAATTTTATGGAAGAATTTGATCATGTTTTTGTTAAAACGGAAAAAGATTGCATGCAACACGATTTGTGCCCCATCAAGTATAATCGTTCCGCATAATCCGATGACATGTTGAAGTGACTGTAGTGGTTAGCGGATGTGACAGTCAGTCTGAAAGTTTTGATATAAAGGCTTTCATAGGGAAGGAGACATTTTTTGATTAAGATATAAAAAAACAATTAAACAGTAAGTTAGTATAACTCTTAGATAGCACTCTCATTATATATATATATATATATACACATACATGTATATATATATTACCTAAGTAAGTGTACTTTATGGTACAATACATTCATTATGGAGACAATACCGTTTTATGGTAAATTGAAGAAGAAAATGAGCATTTTATCTTGTTTCTAAATCTAAATATTGTTTATTAATTTGATAACCAATGTTATTAATAAGGAAGTAAAAAAATAGCTCGTTTGGAGAAAATTACAACATTTATTTACACATCTGCATCATGAGAAAGTAATCATTAGATCACAAATTGATACGTAGGCTAAACTAACTTGAACAAATTACTATAATATATAAGAAAACATTCTGCTCGTACTGCAATATTTCTTTAATTTCTATAAGAATTCTCAGCGAATTGTTGTACCATAAGTGGGATGTATAAGCACGCACAGTAACTTCAGTTTTATGTACAAACATCCATGTGACTGCTACAATTTGTTTAACTGCCTACACAAAATCATTCCTCTTACATGAATGCATGTATGCTTCATCGTCATCATATAAATATTGATTAATAAATGCGTTGTTTTTAGACTGACATATGCTAAGTTAAGGAGGTGGTACAGGTGACGGATTGTTTATGTCAGCTGCTCCTTAACATAGTAATTTTCTTTGTTTTTCTCCGGCTAAGAAAGGATATTTCATTCTCAACCAGTAATCTATAATCTAACATAATAGATATTCTCAACCAGTAATCTCAACCAGTAATATATAACCGAACATGAGAGATAATTTTTATTTTCCGGCATGTTACGCTGCCCACAAGGGGGTGATTAGGAAATAAGTCACCCATCCTTTATTTAGTTATAACAAAAAAAGGTATGATTGATGACATAGTACATGAGCCTTCTCTTGGAAAAAAGTGCTCACTTATGGTAACATTCAGGGGTCATGCAGATATACAAGTCATAAATAAATAAAATATTAAATATTACTATAAACAAGGAGATTATAAAGGAAACATTTTAAGTATAAAAAATATAAATCAAAAGATTAATAAAGCATACAATATCATGGCAATTATTAGGTCTTTTACAACCCTAAATGAAAACAGTTTTATATCACTATATCACACTCTAGTTTGGAATCATTTAGATTATGCAGTAACCATATGGTCTCCTTATAGCAAAAATATAAGGATGCAACAGAAAATGTGCAGAGACGCGCTACTAAGCAACTTCCTGGAATGAAGGATATTCCTTACCAGAAGAGACTCGCGAGGTCGAAACTTCCCATATTAACTTATAGAAGAACACGGGGAGATACAATATAGAGGTGTATAAACTACTCAATGGTAAGTATTACATTAATGTATCTTCTAACATTCTGATGCTATATAAATACTGTGAAATAAAGGAAGGAACAAGGAATCATAGCTTGAAACTATTCCAAGAATGTACACATACAAATATTAGAAAGGAAACCTTTTCAATCACATTCACACAATTATGAAATAATTTACCCGAACAAGTGGTAACTGCACCTACATAAACTAATTTAAAAACTGCCTAGATAAACATTGAAGTACAAAACATTCCTTTACTACTACAAAACTGCCTTGCAAGGAAGTTGTAGAACATTTACTGGACAAGCTGGGAATCTGACCACGGAGTCCACCACTTACGTTCAAGAATAACCTAAGTAAACCTACGTAAGTCACCTAAGTAACCCAAACAATTAAAGTGTGTACGCTACGCAACTCAATACTACAAAAACAACATTCCACTCATATCTAGATGTAGAAATAAAATGCAACCTTAAGTTACACATGACAAATACTTGACATTGTCACCAGTTACTCTGTGGAATGTTCCCTGGGCAATAACATATTCTTGTAGTCATTGTTTTTAAGGGTGTGTGAACAAGAATCAACTAGCTTGGTACTTAAGACTTCAACTGAACAGCACCATTCACTATGGTACTAAAACCTGTTGCATTAAATACTATCAATAATTCTTACAATTCCATCTAAAATAATATCTGCATGAATGCAGTTCCACCAGATTTTGTACCTGATAAGATCACATCTGAATGCTGACTTGTCATACTTCGCTGAACCAAAACCGATTAATAATTCACAACAATTGGAAGATTTAAAATTCA